>JAGDQP010050852.1:0-14144 GCA_022664845.1 Lepisma saccharinum | reverse complement strand
TATATATATATATATATATATATATATATATACACATATAAGAAAAGGCTCTTATATACATATAAGAGGAGAGGAATTGTACTTACGTAGTAACTTGAAGAAGATCACGCGCCACAATTACACAATAAACACTATAAAGTCACTTATAATTTTCGGCTACATCCGTCTTCAGTTGTAGCCAAGAAAGAAGTTCACTGAACACACGTGCACAATTTAAAGGGATGGAAGAACAAG
Source organism: Lepisma saccharinum (assembly GCA_022664845.1). Taxonomy (NCBI): domain Eukaryota; kingdom Metazoa; phylum Arthropoda; class Insecta; order Zygentoma; family Lepismatidae; genus Lepisma; species Lepisma saccharinum. Next base: position 13,910 of record JAGDQP010050852.1, on the reverse strand, counting down.
ATAGCGGACGTCCACATCATAAACAATTGAGGACATTCTGCGCATGCATAAGTACTGTTGGGAAACGGGTTTTGGAAATGGTGTTTTGTGTTGACAATTGAACTCGGTGCAATATGATAAAATCTGAGACTTGGCAAAAAAATATGTGTATAGTGTTCTGGATGATATCTTGATGTTATGGACTCATATTGAAAACAATCTCAACACATTCCTAGAACAGCTGAATCAATTCCGTGTTGTCCAGTTCACCTGGTCCATCTCTAACAAAAGAGTGACATTCCTTGGTGTGGACATCACTTAGGATACTTCTGTTCACATAAAACCTACCAACCACATGTAGTATTTACAAGTCTTAAGTTCCCATCCTTACTACACCAAGAAAACGATTCCTTTCTCCCTTGTCCTCAGAGGACAGCGACTGGATTCCACCACCTCTTCTACTGAAACTTAACACCAACACCTCAGCGAGGCTCTAGTCAACCATGGCTACCCATCTAAACTTATAACCAAACAGATTCGCCGTGGATCCTCACACATTCAACCCACTCAAACCTTCAAAACTAATTGATTCCAACCCACCGGCTCTAATCACCCAGTTTATCCTAAACTAACCAAGGTCAAACAAATCCTATACTTTCATTTCCATATCCTCCAATCTGACCCAGACACAAGATCAGTATTCCCCACCAAACCGAGATTAGTTTTACAGCATCCCCCTAATCTTAGAAAAATCTTGTTCCGTACTAATTCTTCCTCGCCACCACGCCAAACCGGCGTCCATATATGCAAGTGGCTGAGATATAGGACCTGCTCCATATTCATCACTTCTCCCACAGTCACTATCAATATTCCTAATGGCTGGTACACCCTAAATCCCAAGGGTACATACCACGGCTCTAATTTAATATATATGCTAACCTGAAAGTTCTGTGATGCCTTTTATGTGGGGGAAACAGGTGGTGCTCTTAACATTCGTATTAACAACCATCGTCACTTCTGCACTAGCAACAAACCGAATGCCTTACACACAGAGTCTCACAATACCAATTTTGCACTATCTTTCCTGGTTGCCATAATACACATGGAACAATAAGCTGTAAGTAAATCCCTTTCTTCTTATCATAAATTGACCTTAAATTGCCTTACTAAGGCAATTTCTAACTTACAAGGAAAACAAGTTAGAAAAAAGGTTGGTTATACTTTTACACAAACAAAACCTAAAGCGTAACACTTTGGGAAGTACATCAACTTCCTCTGTAGGCTATACTATACAACTAAACATAGATAAGGAAGCAAGCAAGCGAGCAAGGAGATCACCATGTACTTTCAACCAATCAGAAGTCAATGCTAATTAAAACGTCATTTTTTTTTTCTCATACTGCTATCCTCTCCTCGGGAGAGCGAATCTGGCATTTTACCTGTCAAACTTGAGCCAAGAGATCGAAAGCAACTTTTATCAGATAATTGTTCGAAATTCCTGCGTAAATATAGTTTCTCACAAAAGAAAGGAGGACATTTTGAAAAAGAAAGAAAGCAGGAGGAAAAACAGAAGGACAGGAGGACACCAGCCGCCATATCTTACAGCAGTTTCGTTGCTAGAGTTGTTTTGTTTCTATTTTTATATTTAAAACGTTTATTTATTTATTATTATATTTTATGTATATTTTTGTTATTCAGTTTATTGATTTATGTTATTACTTGTATTGTATTTTGTTCAAAGTTTGGGAACTTTATAGTCTTATTTTTTGAATCTTGAACAACACCAGTTATTATTGTACATCTGCTATTTTTCGTTTTCTTTGTTCTTTTATTCGGTACAACGAGGAACTTGATTTTACGAGAAACGCAGGAATTTCCAGCAGTTATCTGATAAAAGTTGGTTTTGATCTCTTGGCTCATCAAATTGGACAGGTGTTCTCGCCCGAGAAGAGGGCAGAGGTATTACAACAAAAGTAACTTTTAATTAGTACTGACCCCCGATTGGTTGAAAGTAGTAGGCGATCTCCTTGCTTACTTGTTAGCATACTTATACAGTCTGAAGAAGGATGTGATATACTTCTGCAATTTTTACGCTTGTTGCTTTTTGTGGTTACTAAAATACAATTAATCAGTCTAGTCAGTAAGCTGCGTTTTCTTTATTCAAAATGAACACAAGACCATATTTTCATAGGATTATAGATTAAATGTATTTATTTTGGGGCTGTACAGGCCTCATCACAAGTCTTCCGGGAAAAGAGACGTGAAAGATAGTGGTCAGGGCCTTAACTGAAGTACCATACCGGCAATACCATTGCATGACTGCACAGAAATCCTGGAAAACCTTAGTTTGCCACAGGATTTGAAGTCAGAATCTTCCGAATGTGTAGCCAACTGTCTTACCAACTGAGCTATGGAGCACTGTTGTTGCTGGCTCAATCGAAACTCTAACCGAAATGGAATTCCTAAACGTAGTTACCGAGAATTGCTAGTTACCAAGAATGTTGATATTTGAGGCACTGTTTTATGCAAAGGGTGATAGTGATCAACCGTTTGACAGTAACTAATCTAGTAGCACGATATAATAAATCAATTAATTGAATGACACGGTTTTAAAACGAAATTCAGTGTTCCTCGAAAATTAGTAATTTTAACATTTGACCGTGTACTAAGAAACACGGAATTTTAGCGGGAAAAGCAACAATAAAACAAGCTAAGTATGGCGGTAATGGATTCTAAGTAATGGCAAAACCAAAAAGTACCGGTATAATATCAAAGGTTCCTTTAAGAATTATTCAAGAAATAGAGTTATAATCATAGATTTCCTCACCTTTTCAGACCATGCGGAATCCAACTGCATATGGCTCATCTCTGTCTGACTGATGAGTGATAGTTACAGAAATCCAAAGGAAGGGAGGGAGGGGGGTAATGGACAATACTAATCGATTTAAAAGGACCTCTCAGTGTTAATGTCAAAGTCATAGCTTTCCCCACTATTTCAGACCATGAGGAATACAGCATTCTATGGCTCACCTCTGACTTGCAGTTACTGAAATCTAGAGGGGAGGGGGAGGAAGCAAATGGAGAATACTTATCGGTTGAAAGGAACCTTTCAAGAGGAGAACCGTTTATTTTCTCTTAAACAGAGAAAGTGTGACAACTGAAAATTTATTCTTCTAGACATTATGAAGAAGATCATAGAAGTTGTGAAGAAAATTCTTCCAACCCAGATACATATTATTGTAATTGTATTTCCAATATGGTAAGCTCTTCTAAGATAATTTTGATTTAAATCGGGGCTCGAAATGGTAATTTTCACGAAACGGAATGCTTTGCTTTATTTTCTTTTTAACATAGTGCTGTTCTTTCTTACTTATTATTACTGACGAACCGGAAGAGGAAGGTTCCAGATATTTACGAACCGGTACGTCGTTCCGGTTTGCACCGATCCATTCCGAGTCCTGATTTAAATCTTTCTGTTGATAAGATAAGATAAAATTAATTTGATGAGCGGTAACAGCACTATGACTTACGCTTTCCCGAAATCTTTTCTTTTTCTTTAGTACACTGGTTTGCTCCCAAAATGTATGTCCAGAAGCTATAATTGTTATTTTTTAGAAATATGTGATGGGTAAGTATGTGAAAAGTGTTAATCTTCTGTCAGTACTCGTTAAAAGTTCTTCTAGACGTATAAGGGCCAAGCTAGAACAATGCACCAACACTATAGGTATTTTCCCATTACTAGATTCATTAGCATCTCTCGGTTCTGGATCAAAAATTTTGGGTCTCCTCGCAAAGAAATCAAAAAATGTTCTTTTCCTTCTAATTTTCAATTTGTTTAATCTTGAGTTGACCTGTGTAGATCTGATTATCTAGCGTCGAATAGAACTAGAACAAAGTACTTGTTCTGCAAGATGATTGATACTCAATAAAAAGGATGGTTCTTCCTTCCCTATCCATGGAACTCCTTAAATAGCTTTCAATTCTCTTCAAGACAGATAAACGATCTTCCAGCGAAACGGATGCAACAAAAGTCACAAGCAATCTCGAGAACTTCAGGATTACTTGAAGTTATGGTGTTAAAGTAGATGAGAGGAGAAGATGCCAATTGAGGAACTTTGTTCTTCTGTTAACTTTACTCTCTTTTTCAATCATCAGAACGAATTGAGATAAATTTCATAGTCTTTTTTCATATTTCTTTGGAGATATTTTCGCATTAGTCGAAATTTCTCGCTCAGGTAGCCGAAGAAAAACTTTACGGAAGAGCACTGAAAAGCTCTCTACAAGTTCTTCTAAAGCAGAAATGGGTTTGTCTATTACTTAAGCAAATCCAAAATTCTATTGAATTTATTTATTCTCCATGTTGAAAAAACGATAACCCTTTGCTAGTTGGTCGAAGGTTTTTTTCAACAGCTGTGTCTTCCACTATTATTTAATTACATTCTCCTCTTATTTGCTTCAACGCCTCTTTGCTTTCCTGAAAAGTGTTAAGTCTGACTTGGATAACAAGATTTACTTGTGTGCTGAACAGTGGCATATATTCTTTCTTCGTCTATTTATATTCATTAGACTATGCATCATTCATCACAGCAGATTTGTTCTGGTTTCTGTTTTTATATTATGTTCAAACTCAACTACCGGCATCCCTATTGTTTCTGATAGGAAAGCAAACATCAAATTGATTATTAAGAACATTACATAGTTCTCTACGAAATAAAAGCAGTAAGTTTTCCGTAATGCTAATATTCAATACAGATATATAATTCTTGAAACACAAATATCTTCATATAGAAGTGAAACTGAAATTATACAGAACACTTATTCTGCCTGTAATATTTGAGAGTTGTGAAAGTTGAAGCATGTTCCTAGCAGGTGACCATAAATTACGTGTGTTTGAAAAAAGGGTTTTAAGAAAGATAAACGGATCTAAACGGGACGAGTTGACTGAAGAGTGGAGACGAATGCGTAAGTAAGAACTCCATAGACTGTACGACTCACCAGATGTTGTAAGAATAACGAAATTGCCACGACTAAGGTGGGTAGGCCATGTAGCTCGGATTGGGAAAAGGAGATTATATTTCATCGTGGTTGGAAACCCGGACGAAAAGAGACCATTGAGGGGGCAATATTGGAACGGATCCTCGAGAGGTACTGTCTAGTTCTGAGTTCTGTAGCCTCGAGGGAGGAGTTGTAGCTTGATCATGAGTGGGGACAGACTTTTAATATCCAATGCGGGGTAGGTAGTAAAAGAGCGAGAGTTTTCGCTGCTTGTGCAATACTCACTTCACCCCGCGCGCTAGCCAAGGCCCCTCTAAGAGGTCTACAGAACTCGGAGGTTATCGTGATGGAAACTGGTTTGATCTTGCCCAGAGTAGAACCCTATGGCAAATGTTAGTTACTGCTGCGATGAACTTGTGAGCATCGTAAGCCATAGAGTTAATTAGTTAGTCCCGACTTTTTTAAGTAAAAAATTTGAAAATATACCGGTTTTTGAAAAAAAAGAGAGAGAGAGAGAGAGACATTATGGGAACCCTATGGTACTTAGAAATTTCTCCTCAGATTTTTCGTTTCGAGAAGTAACAATTATCAAAATTTAGTAAAAAAACAAACTATGGAGCACATGTAAATAATTATAAGGAACGTAAGTTAACATCTGTTTGGATCTATGTTGAATGACTGAATATAACAAGGAAATGTATATAATGATGACATTTACCTTGTGAATTATGGATGATTCTCCGTTGGTGGAAATAAAAGATGCTAGCTTTCACATACGCTTTGAAACCATTCTCAGGGAACAATAACCAAAAAGAAATAGAAGGTAAAATAAGAGGATAAGGATAATATAATGTAACTTATCAACTTACTTTACAGCATTCTATGTTATCCTTTCTGCTATGGAGTACAGTATCTAGTAGTGCAAAATTAGTGCTGTGAATTTGTGAAGAAGGAGGACTTGCATTTTGTACTTCTTCTCTGATTAAAGTATTCCTTAATAAAACACATACTTTGCGTAGCTAATCTGCGTAAACATTTAATTTTCTTTGTTCTATATGAATTGAAGTTACTTTCAAATGTTGTCCTTTCTGCTTCACTTGTAGCCTTAAGTATAACACGTGATTTAATAGGAATAGGGACAGCTTTTAAAATTTAAAAGAAAAAAAAATGTTTTGATAGGCCAAATTTTTCTATTACCGTTTCTGTTCACTAATGTGTCTCTTTACAAATATTAACAACTTACATTTAATCATAAATTTATACAAATCTAAACATTCACATTTTAGTTGGTAAACACTTGAAGACACAGCAGCTGTTTTGTCAGTGAAAGTTTTAGCAATTGTTTTCGGGAAGATTGATACAAGTTTTAAATAATTTCTCAAATAAATTTTGGATAATTGCTTCCAATGATGCAAAATTCAGGAAATCTGGATCATTCTATTGGTTTTTCAGTTAAAAATTTTCAACTACATATCTTAGTGAATCTGTTCGTTGCGCCAATGTGCAATAGTATATTTTTTTAAAATCATCAATTTCTTTTCTTAGCTCCGTTTTGGCCATTCAGATATTTTAGATCCTAAAAAGAAGTTTTACCAATATTATACTTTATGTGTCATAGATAGGCTGATTTAGCGTGTATATAGATATTTTCTGATGTGAGTTTTTAAGGAAATTTAGACAGACATTCTGTTCATGCCCCACCTCGAATTTTATCTTTGTGTGTCGAAAGGAGCGCCCCACATATTCTTCATCTACAGCAAGAAGTAAGGTGACGTGGTCAGTCCCACGCTAGACCACCTTTACCTCCCAAGCTGTCCAGAAGTACCGAGTATACTCTGATACTCAATTTGATAGGAGGATGATACAGAGCGCTGGGCATGAGATCATTGAAAAAACGTCTCCAGTGTCCTGACTGGAATTTGATCTCTAGTCATCAGACGCGCTACCGCCTGAGCTACGGCAACTCCTATCACCTGGTGTATTGAGTTACAGTTTGATACAAAAGTGCTAAGTTGAAATCTGTGCTATAAAATTAAGGGATCATCATCTAAAATATCGAATACACTGTTACGAAAGTGTTTAACACAATACCTGTCTTCAAATTTAAAAGCATGATGTTTCAGGCAAACGTTAGTAATAAAATTAATTTCAATTTCTAGAATATCTCTGATCTTTAACAATTTCTAGTGCAAGTTATTGCTAGTTCAAGGAAGATTTAGCATAATAATTCTGCCACTATAAAAGATGCAAATTTTATTTTATTTGCGTTGACAAGAGAGCATTGCGAAAAATTTTCAGTAATGGAATAGTTGAGAAATGAACGCTATTGAGAATTACAATAGGAAAGAAAACACTTGAGAACATCGGTCTGAACCAGAGTTGCCTAAAACCTATAAACAAATTCAGAAAACTTCAGGACAAATAGTATGCAGAAATTAACAGCCGTTAAATACGATATTTACAAATATTTAAACTAATTTTACTTTGATCGATGTGTTGGAACAGACATTTTCTTTTGAAAGCAATGTTTCAAAGATATTCTAATCTCAATAATGTATTCTACTGTTGGCTCCCGTAACTCAGACATGGAAAAAATACTGTCTACAAGTATATGACACAAGATGTAGATACTCCAAGGGAAAAGGTATTAATATACAAGAGGAGATTAAGATAAAACATATTATATAAAAAAAATATGTAATGAATAGAAGACCAGACTCTCATCAAAATGTCTCAATATTTTAGCAAATGTTTGGCTCTAACATGCTCAATGCACAACAAAACAATACGTTAATTTCATAGAATTCATACTATTTTTATTCAAGTGTAAATTTCACATGATGACTTGAATATAATTACAAAAAAGGTTGGGGGAAGGGAATAATAGCATACCCGAAGATGTGAGGATTAAAGACAAACGAAGTTTGGAAGGATTCTTGGACTAACGGAAATGTAAAAAGAAAACTTTTGATACACAATAATTGCTAATAACATTTCTATAAGTAATAAAACTAATGTAAATAAATATTCACTTATATAAATAAATATAAATTAGATATCAAAGACAAATTAAACACAAAGGTATATCTTGTGAGATTCTGCTCTTTCGTTTAGCAGGGACGTCGAAAACAGTAAAAGTTTTCCGTTAATTAGGATAGAATTTCACTAACAAAACATTTTTATCCTTGTTGTCAGTGCATTATATAACAAGAATGATGACTGATATGTAGATTTGGTTGTGTTCTTTTCCTAGAATACTCTCCTCAACGATCGGAGTGACTTTCCCAAGAAATATCTTACAAAGAATCTACTTTTACTGACGCTCGATAACGATTAAAAATAACGATAAACTTTTTCCTGGAGTGATGAGTACTTAATAGTCCATTACTGGCTATGAATAACGTGAACTAGCATTTATACAGCGGCGGTTTTTCAGGTGAAGTGGGTGAAGCTGTACTTCACCTATTATTTAATTTCTGCATTAATTAAATAAAGAAAACACAATTTCAAAAATACTGAAATAAATATCATAAAATGTCAGCAAGAATAACACCAACTCGCTTTATTATAGTTTTGCCTACAAGAAATTCACAATACTGACGCTAGAAGGCGCCATCCGTCTTGCAAAGCAGGCTCCTTTGGTTTCTCAGCTCAGCAAAAGGAAGGAAGGAAGGAAGGAAAGGAAGCATTTAGGGTTGTCCCTAGCTATCCTTTTTCCTACTGACCTTGAGACTTGAGCGGAAGTGAAGTCCACTATTTGTAGCAGAAGATGAACTTCTAGGTCAGGCCATTCTGACCAATCAGAAGCGGCCTGGAGCTTAGCGTTAGCAGAGACCTACTCCTTTCTTTCCTACTCTGTGGCGCCTGTGAAGTTCTCTCTTGCTCTTTCCAAAAGAGTTTGACTGACTGCCCAATGCATAGTGAGATACTGGAATTGTTTTCTCCAAATCCCACCTTAGCAGTTAGCAGCACTATGAATCTTTGAGACAGAGCTGGAAACTACATGATAATTACCATGGTCGTAAGGAATTTCATCGCCTGTACGATGTATAATCCAGATTTTACTACTAGAAAGTATATAGTAAATTGGATACTTAGCATTTTAGCTAAAGTGTGTACGATTTTAAAACCTAGTAAGTTGATCTATCATCACGCTTTTAAGATAAAAAGAAGGGAAAAATTCAGACGCATGTTGCGGACGAACTAGAAAAATTTCAACGTAAAAATAACTATCCAGTCGCTGAAGTGTTCTCACTCATTGTTGAATGCAGAGAATTCAGGAGGTGTGTGGTAGGAATTGCGCTAAAAGAGGAACTTTACTTTCAAGAACAATATTTTATCTTTTGCTATGGCTCATAACAAACTCCCTGGAGAATTTTGAAACTCCTATTGGGATTCTCTCGTCCCGCCCCCTAGATTCATCATTAGTACCATCAGATGTAATTATTATACACGCATATCGGATTGATCCTATGTCGAAGCCAAGTACTCACCTTTGGTGCTGGGGTCGTCGCATCGATCCCTGCTCATGCTATGTGGGCTTTGTGGTGAATAAACATCGTGTGCGTGGGTTTTCTCGAGGTGCTCCCGTTTCCTCCCACTTTCTTCATTCCACCAATTCATCCCATCATCATCCATACGCCCTGAGCCATAGCTGTCTAAAGGCCTTAAAATGAATTTTAAAAAATCCAAGCCAAGTATGGGAGTTAATCTGTCCATCAAATGTTAAAGCCACAATTTTCCACTTAAATGGAAAAAGAAATATATATCCTCGTCATAATCCGGAGCATATACAAATTTGATAAGTGACAAATATTTATATTAGCTTTATATTAGTGACATAAATATTTATATTTATAAAGCTTTATTTATATTAATTGGTCGCATCTTCACTATTAGGTTTTAAAGACTGCTTAAAAATCTTTGTCGGTGATTAAATGATCGTGTAAGTTCATATTGCAGATACATGCATTGATTATTTATATGAAGAAAATTTTAATATTAATATCTATTCAATGCATAAAATGAAAATAGCGAAATACGTTTACTAGCTAGAGAGACTCGCTCAAGCAGATACTGACAAAACCATCCAGGATTTTCCCTGGTGCGTGAGAATTTCATCCCCGGTAGTTGATTCCGAATATCATCCCAAGCAGGGATAAATCTTTATATTTCTACCCAAACAGATAGTAGGTTGAAAGTTACAAGCAAATACTAGTTTTATAATCCCCCTTCGTAATTTATAATAAATCAAACACTGCCTAAACCTTTACCATGAGCATAATACAGATTAAAATGTTTACATTCGCAGTTAATGCGCTCTAAAGACACAGATATCAGTTTTGTTTAGGATAGATATTTAAGCAGATTATGAGGTAACAGTATTAGCAGTAACAGCTTGTGTAAAAAGGTATGAAATGGAACCCGTTGGTTTAACGTGAATAGAAAAATAGATTGTTTTTTGTAGATTTATACCTAATATACGAGAGCCTGTTAGTTCATTAACCTAACGCCGAATGCGGTGGTTGACTGACTTGAGGCAGAAGGGTTCAGTTCACGGAGTGTCGGGAACGTGTCGCGGGTGGTGTTTGTGGAAACTTAAACTTAACTACTCGTATTTCTTTGAGACTAGCGAAGTAATTAGTACTAAAATGACATAAAAGGGAAGCTTACGAAACGTCCTTGTTTCTGATTGAGTTTATGTCTACTATCTCCTTCATTCTCTTCATGCAACCAACGCTTGATGGACAAATCATTTCTATGAATTGTGTCGTAGGCATTCTCGGAATACAGCGTTTAAAAAAACATGCCAATTCACTCAATCTTAAGGGTGGTGTGGAAATGACTAAAAAATTAAAGGTTCTGATGTGGAACCGAAGGGAAATTACGATACCAAAATGTAGTCTAGTTTTGGTCGCTTTCTGCATCATGTGCAATCTGAATAAGTTCTATATTACTCTAAAAGGGAACCACACTTTTGTTGTAAGAAAAAATCTATAATTGCATTAAATACGTCGTGAGAATATGAAGCAAAGTTTTAAAAATAATGCTCAAGTTGATTTGTGGGGTTACATTTAAATTTGAATATTCAAGGCCTTTGGGAAACGAACTTTAGCTCTGGCCGAATGGATAATGATGCGAGAATCGGTGGAATGAAGAAAATGGAAGAAAAAACGGGAGAGTCCCGACTCCCTGAGAAAATCCACGCACAAGGCCTTTGTCCACTACAAAGCCCGCGTGGCACGAACTGGGGACCCCACGCACCAAAGGTCCCATGGAGTTTCACTGTTTGAAAAATTATTTAATTACAAACTCAAGAAAAGTATTATTTCTATTTCAATCATAAATGTAGTACTTAGCACAGCCATGTGAAGGTGTGGTCATTTTGAAGAGAAGTAGCAAACTGACTGAAACGATGCATTGTTTTGGAAGGTAGAAAATCAGTATTACGGAGAACAATATGAAATAATAATTGCATGGTGTATTGGGGGAGAGGCAATCCAGCAGGAGTTCAATATTGAGTAATATGAGTAAATGGCATTAGGAATAAATCGGCAAAGTTTGGATATTCAGGATAACTGTTACCAGTAGGTAATATGAAAGCGTGTTTACATATAAATAAATGCTTTTGTAGAACTTCACCTACTGTTTCAACCACGAGCCACCACTGCATTTATAATGAAGTTTCTGGCTCATTTCCCTGCTAGATTAGTTGAATTGATTTCTAATATAAAGCCTCTAAGCAACTTTGGCTTAGGCCAAATGGATGATGATAGTAGGCTTGTTGGAATGCGTATTAAGATCTTGATAAAATGTTAAATAAGAATAAGTACAATTCAATAAAGCGATGTTTTAGGTACTTATTATGTTAAACCTGTAATTTTGGAGTTACTGGTCTCCTACCAGGCGCCTCCCCAGGTAGCGGATAGTGGAATGCCTACCAGAAATATTCCGGGGCGGACCAAAACCAGTACTGCTGCCTTGCAGTTAGTAGAGGGATCTAAAAGGCTAGGGGAAGATAACCCCGAACAAAAAAATATCATGGTGAGGAGAAGCAGCATCACAATTATCACTCTGAGGCTCAAGATGAATGACATCGGCAAGGCTCAGAGATGGACAGAGGGCGACATCTTGAATGTCTACCTTTACTACGAGGTCGTAGAGCTGACAACTCTACACCGCTAAACCATATCAAGAAATAATAACAGATGGTTCATAGATTCTCCTGGGGTAAAATATTCCGGAGGTAAACTAGTGCCTCATTCGGATCTCCGGGCTGGGACTGCTTCTGGGGGCTCCAAGAACAGGATTAAGAAAGACCTTAGAATAGGAACGTGGAACGTACGAACATTATACCAAACCGGCGCTCTTCAGGTGGCGGTACGCGAGACCGAGAAGTACGAGCTAGACATATTAGCGATACAAGAAGTTTGGTGGGAGGGTCAAGATAGCATCCGACAGGGCAAGTACACTTTATACTACGGGGGAACACAGTATCACGATTTCGGAACAGGATTTCTCATTAAGAACAGTATCATTCAGGCGGTTCAGAATATAGAGTTAGTAATCGAAAGACTATCATACGTTACGATACGTACTCGATGGGGCAATACAGTTTTATTAAACGTCTATGCTCCGACCGAGGAGGCTACTCATAACGACAAAGATATATTCTACGATGAGCTAGAAAGGCTGTTTGACCAAATGCCGAAGTATAATTCGAAAATTGTGTTAGGTGATTTCATTGCAAAGATAGAGAGGGAAGAAAAATATAGGCCTACCATAGGAAAATACAGCCTTCACGAAAAGACTTACAACAATGGAGAAAGACTGATAAATTTTGCGATTTCGAAAAATCTACTGGTAAAGAGCACGTACTTTGAACACAAAGACATACACAAATACACATGGGTATCTCCGGACAGCAAAACTCTCAGCCAGATCGATCACGTATTAGTAGACAGACGAAGACACACCAACATAATGGACGTTAGGTCGTGCAGAGGAGCGGAAGGTGACACCGACCATCAATTAGTGATCACAAAGGTAAGGGAAAAGTTATGCAACGCGAACAGAGAAAACAAGGGGTCAAAACAACTGGATTCGAAGTAAAACGATTAAATAATCCGAGCATAAAAGCAGATTACCAACTCGAACTCTCAAATAGGTTCGAAATCTTAGGCGACTTGAGTAATAATAATAATGATGATGATAATAATAATGAAATTGATGTAAGTAAGATGTCGGAGGCAATTCGTGAAACAATTAAGAGCACAGTGAAGGAACGCGTAGGTGAGAAGAAACAACAGAAAAACAAACCTTTGTTTGATGAAGAATGCCTTAAACTTCATGAGGAACGAAAACAAGCAAGGTATCTTTGGCTAAGTAATAAAAGCGAAGCAAATATCAACCACTACAGTAACGCGAAACGAAACGCCACACGCGGGTTCAGAAACAAAAAGCGAGAATATCTGACGCAGAAGATTCAGGAGATTGAGGAAAACGGCAAGACAAATAACATACGAGATCTATACAAAGGGGTAAACTCTTTAAGAAAAGGTTACCAGCCGAGGCTAGGAATGATTAGAAATGAACGTGGAGATCTTCAGGCTGATCCGACTAAAATTGTCGATGTGTGGAAAAATTATTTCGACAAACTTCTTAATATACACAACGGGGAACAAACAGAGAAAAATGAAATACATACCGCAGAACCGTGGATTCCCGAACCTAGCGAGATCGAGATCGAAATGTCGGTAAAGAAATTAAAAAGCATCAAATCACCAGGAATAAACAAAATTCCAGCCGAATTAATTAAAGCAGGAGGAACGGCACTAATCAAGGAACTACATTATTTGATAAGTGCTATATGGAGAAAGGAGGAGCTCCCAAAGGAATGGAAAACCTCAATAATAGTTCCGATTTACAAAAAAAGG
>JAGDQP010050851.1:0-14144 GCA_022664845.1 Lepisma saccharinum | reverse complement strand
TATTTACAAATGTTGGTTAGGAAGGGCAAATTAAATCTTTGGGAGTTAGAAAGACAATTAAGAACCCGTTATTGATCTCAAGTATCCACTTTTCGTGTTATTATACTTAGAAAGAAACACTATACCATTTATTAAGCAGCATTTAAGCAGCAAACCTGTGGAGTAAGAACTAACGACTCAGACTTTCAACAGGGAGACCTAGGTTCGATTCCCGATCAGGTAGTGTCTTTTTTCGCATAAAATAATGGCTGGAAACAGAAATTAATCTCTGGTTCGATAACTTACGAGGCACCAATGGCTAGAATCAGAGTAAACAGTGTGTGTGTTGTTTAGCATGATGATAATGTAGTTCTCATATTTTTCATTGTTCTTTCTCTTTCCCTGTCTTTCCTGGTGTTTTTTCTCATGTATTTGCTTCTTTCTCTTGTTCTTTCTCTCTCTTCATCTTTATTTTTCTATTACTTATTGCTACTCTCTACACTCAATCTTTATGTGCGTGTGAGTGTTCTAGAGCTAAAACTTTAGAGAGAGAAGATAATAGAATAGCCTTTGCAAAGGATTTACTTTTCTATTTAGGAACACAAACAGTTATTTTTACCCTCTACGTCTCTCTCTCCTTCTTTGTATGTGTATGTTTGTGTGTGGTCGAACAAAACAGGTTTTCTTGCATAACGTAATGATGAATCCTGCATGATGTCAATATTATTATTTTCCTTTCCTTTGCTTTAATTCCTATCTCTTACTGCCTAACTCTCTGGTAGTTTTGTAAATGATGCTCAAGGACTAAATTCATCTTGCTCCAAATGGAGGAATATCCTGGCATGTCATGTTTTAGCGCACATTTGTACTGTCGTGTTGGTTGTCTAACTATGAGGCGTACAGTTAAGCAATTCTCATGGAGGAACTCGCCTCCTTTCTCATATCCACCTCCATTTACTTTTGTAAGTGGCTGTACATACCTTGATGAGCTGTGCTGGTCGAACATTTGAAGAGATAAAGTCCCTCAGCCAGTACAACGTCCTAGGAAGTGGTATTGTAAGGGAGCGGCCTAGGCCTTGGATATATACCATTACCACATTCACGTTGCGCAACAGTGGAAACATTGAGGGAAAACCGATGAGACGGAAACAACGAAAAGAAATACGTAGGAATGAAAGTAAGGTGGTAAGAAAAGAGGTGGGAAGGTAATAATAATAATAATAATAATGAACAAAGAAAAATAAATTTGCTTGAAACAGCATAGCCAAATACACGACAGTACAACATTACAGTGTTTACAAATGAAGCCTACATGCATAGCACACAGGACATGACAGAACCAAAATCGTCAACAGAAACGCATGCCAAGGAGTCACACATAGCTGCGAAATGAACGAAATTAGAAGAATGTGTGGGCCTTAGCGTCCGTGGCTCAGTAGCAGCACGCTGACTTAAAATTAAGAAGGTCCTGGGTTCAAACTCTAGTGACCGCCCATCGTGACTGCGGTTTTATCACGTTTTTTCCTCTGTTGCACTAGGCAAATGCCGGGATCGTACCTCATAATTGGCCCGGGGCCGCTTCCGTGCTCAAATCCTTATCCGCCCCATTCTGCCCATAAGTCGTAGCAGCCAATTGATTCCAACTCCAACTAAAAAAAAACATGTTTTTGATGACGTAAAGAAAATAGAAAAGTGGAATGGTGTTTACGTAGATGGCACTACTGTCATGTAGCGGCAGTCACGACACATCCAGCGTGTTTACACGTTAGTCCAGTACTATTGTGACCCGTGAGTGAATGTGTGTTGTGTGGTGCAGTTAAAATGATCCGTTACTCATAACGAGAACAGGCAGAAATGATATTCGCTTATAGCCAAGCGCAAGGGAATAATCGGACAGCCGTTTACCAGCACAAGTATCCTTACCGACAGCAACCGAATCACAATACGTTTGGTGCAATTTCTCGGCATTTGTGTGAAACAGGGTCTTTTGATGGTACGAGTGAACGTGGAGGACGTGCTTATTATGTTCGTACACCAGACCTCGAAGAGCGTGTGTTACAAGGCATTGCGAATAACCCCAGTTTAAATTGTAGACAACTGGCCAGCCAGTATGATATAAGCCAAACGACTGTGTTGAGTATTCTTCACGATAACCACTACTTCCCCTATCACCTGCAACGTGTGCAGGCATTATCGTGTGTGTATTTCCCTCCCTGAGAAATATTTTGTCGGTGTTTTTTGTACAGGGTCACCACCATTGTTGGATTTATTTTGTCAGTCCTCTTAACAGATGAGGCGACTTTTGGTAAGGCTGGCATTATCAGTCTACACAACCGTCATCTGTGGGATACAAAGAACCCCCATGGAATGGTTTAATCATCCTATCAGGAACCGTTCAGCGTCAATATTTGGACGGAGATTATTGGGGACTACCCACTTGGACCAGTATTTCTTCCACAGCGCCTCAATGGATTTCCTGCGGAACACTGCCTATTGAGCTTGCAGTTGTGTCACTGCAAGTACTACTGGCCATGTGGATGATGCATGATGGAGCTCCAGCTCCCTTCAGTATTAGCGCTCGCAAATATCTTAACACCATTTATCCCGGTAGATGGATTGGACGAGGAGGTCCTGTTGCATGGTCCGCCCACTCACCTGACCTCAATCCCCCTAGACTTTTACTTGTGGGGACACCTGAAAAGTGTCGTGTATGTCGAGCCAGTTCCTATCTCCAGACATTTCAACAACGTATCGGTACAGCATTTGACGATCTTCGTGCGCATAATGGACGATTGGAGCTGGTACGGCAATCCATGATGTGACGAGTTGTTGGCTGCATTGACGCTCAGGGAAGGCATTTCCAACATCTCTTGTGAAGTTTTCAGAAGTAATGAAAACCAGCTGTGCCATGCAATAAGGTACTGTAACAACGTAAGTTTAAATACTATTCGTGTAATGTAGCCTACGAATGTTCTAATGACAGATTTCCGATAAATTTCTGGATACTTGTTAGTATGAACTGTTTTGTTTCTTTTCCACCCTACTGCGGTTTTATCTGGATGTTCCTACTGTTGCACAACGTGAATGTGGTAATGGCACCTATCCAAGGCCTAGGCCGCTACCTTACACCAGCTTTTCCCCGGACGTTATCACTCCAGTCGTTCGGCCAGCACAGCTCAATAAGTTATGTACATGGCACACAATACTTACATTGCAAAATTCCGGTTCGCTCATTCTGACAGTTGTCAGGGCTTTCCTCAGTACCACCAGGACTATGCCGGAATGGTAGCTGTACTGAAATGGACCTGGCCACTACATTCCTCAACCCTTTCCCGTGACATAGGCCATAGCTGTCTGTTTGGCTTAAATATCTTTATCATAACTGCACTGACATTGCTGCCATTATTACGTACTAAAATTAACATACAACTGGGGATACGTGTGGACGACGTGTTTTGTTCCTCCTGACAAATGCAAACGCGTACGAGCAGAAATAAGATCGGTTTCCAGAACGACGTCCAATTCGGTTCTTCATTGGTGTACTTATGCAACCCCGCATAGTCTAATCTCCAAACGTCCACCATATTGGAACTTCTTCAGATATGGACGTAGCGCTAACGAATAACGTGTTATCTATGCACCCCCTTTCGTTTCACCGACTTTGAACCCTTCTTTCCTTCGCAGCATGTGCGGGAATCCTTACGTTCCTTTGAGGAATCCCTGCGCACGCATTGAAGAGTTTTCAAACATGCATTTTTAAATTGAGTAGGTATGATTTCTTAAGTTAATTTTTTTAACCGCACTCTCTACGTTGTATAGTTTTTGAAATATTGGCCTCTGAAGCTCATTTTCCCACGCTTTCGACACCTTGTAGCTCCGACACTATGTGTCCTGGACAAAAGTTCAAGGGTACTTTTTTTTCTTGTTTCAATGTTGGAAATTATCTATCGAATTTTGTCGCCTTTGTTATCTTTATCCCTATATACATATATGTGAGCAATTGTGTGTGTGGGTTTGTATGTAGATATGTATGAATATACACACATGAATTTATATAGTTAAAACATATTTTCTATATTAGTCACGACTTTGGAAAATAGGTATACGACTTAACTCATGGGATGGCCGTGTGGTTACGGTCAGTCCGGAAACGGGTCACTTGTCACCGGGTCATTCGGGTGATTGGAACTTGGTCTTATCCGTTGACCCGGTGGCCCAGAGAGGAAAGCTGAGATTTCATTCTTTCCTCATTAGACACTGTTGCGTTTGAACACTCTTTTCATCTGCGGTAATCAGGAGTAGGAGTGTTACGCCCCAAAGTATAAAAAATACGACGCCGAAACGTTCCTATTAATAGTAAAAGCATATGGAAACAGTCTCATTTTCCCAGAAAGAACAAAAGAGCCGCCGGAGGTATGCAGATAGCCCCCTCGGAAAGGTTATTCTAAAATACTTTTTTGTTTGAAGTATGGAATAGGATAAAAGCATTAAAATCGTTTCGAACTTTCAAATATTTAAGTTCCTCACTTCTCAAGGAATCAAGGAATATAATATGGATTGGTCCTAACCACAGAAATAAGACCGGTCGCTGGATCAATTGGGTCAGTATTAGATCACCGGGTCGCCGAGTTAACTCAGTCTACTGATCTCGGCCAAGATCGGATTATTCGGGTCAAGTTTCGGATCGGGTCACCTATGTTTGGGTCAGACCATGTTACCAAAAGTAGCCCGATTTCATCCTGGTTACGATCGCTGACTTCGGTATAGAAGTTGATAAAAAGCGCGGGTTAGAACCCAGATTACGTTGACCATAATTTCGAAGGTTTTCCCCAATCTCACGAGGCAATTGTAAGAATTGTTTGTAGAATATATGCCATGGACCTTCCCTATCCTTCCTCCTAGAAAATTTCTCGTCAAGGGCCCTCATATTTAAGTTATATGCCAAGCTTCAGTGGTAGACACCTATCGAACTCATAAAATGAGTATGTATCCTTTTTTCAGTTGCCATTGCTACTGATCTGAGATATCCAGAACATTGCACACCTAAAGCTAATTCAAGATTCAGAACTGCACGTAATCTATGAAATGTGCGCTTCATTATTTGAAATAATGGTAACCTATTTTTGTTTATAGATCCGAGGTAATGCGCTTTGCCAACATAAACTAGTATTAATTTCATTCAATGTATCATTAGTTAGCTTATAATGTTATCCGATAAGCTTTGTTCTACCCACAATAAAATATCTTTATATTAAAAAAAACATGTTTTTCGTTCTCTTCTTTCTAATTTCCTAATGGACTTTATTAATTCCGACTAACCCCCAAAGCAAATGATTATTAAATCATATTTATAATGTCAATTCTTAAAACTAGGGATTCTCGTTTTACGATATTAGTTGTGAGAATTTGTCTCCAACAATGTCTTTGTATGAAATGTAGATATAATTCAATTTGCATGGAATAATGAAATTGATTAAGCGTTGATGAAATAGAAGGATAACAGAAATGAGGAAATTCCACAAATAGATGCTTTTGTGGAAGGGAACAGGTGTAATACTAGGTAGGTAGGGAGAGGGAGAGAGTGATCACCGTGATGAGCACAAGAGTCTTGGTCTTGGTCAAGGTTGATTTCACTGCTTAAAGTCGCTCAAATTACACGACTCGACTTATTCGGGACACAAATATATGACAGAGTGCGAGTCTATGCGTGTTATTTCCGCTATCTATATGCTTCAAATAAGGTCCAAAAACATGTCCGAAGTCAAAACTCGCTGAACAGCTAAAAGAGTTCCCTTGTAAGTTTTAGTTAAACACAGTATCCGTGTAAGTTTGGTCTTCCTTTTGAACTTAGCTGGAGCACGGAGAATGGTAAATAATTGGAACAGTGACTAGAAGATGACAGAGAGCACAATTCTATGGATTGTTACAAGGTAAGAACTTCAATGTCTAAATTATTTTGGACATCATTTTCGATAGCCCATGATTGCATTCTGTCAGATCTTACGAAACATAGTTTTGTGTGCCTAAAACAGAAAGTAAACTAAAAGTAAAATAATAAAATGTTATTGAAGTTGTTCAAATTAAAGCGAAATTGAACTTCGGTAGACCTATTCTGTACACCTACATGAAGATAAACAATACATTAAAACATAGTTCCGTTACTTTTGACGCATTAAGGCAGGCAATGATACGCATAGCTTTTACTATTCCCTATATCCGGTGTAACATTTACGTATGAAACGTATACATTTCTTAAATGCAAGACTTGCAAGACTCTTGCAAGCAAGACCAAGACCAAGACCAAGACCAAGACCGGGTGTACAAGACCAAGACCAAGACCACTACGGTCTTGGTCGTCTTGCTTTTGCTCATCGCTAATCACCAACTACACCGTTAAAACTTGTCCTAAATATTCTTTAAAAAAGCATGGCAACGTAGGCTGGCTGAAAATGTCCAGTAATTTGGTTGATACATATATAAAATTCATCATTCAGTTTTAAGGGATATTGGGAGCAAAAGAAACAAGAGAGAACTGAAGGAAGATTTAAACACAGGATTTAGAAGTCCAGCGTTTTATCAACTGGACCGAGTTGCCAGTTGTAAGAACACCAGATCAGAGCAGTATAGAGTGTCAGAAGGTACAGAAGTATCACCTATACTCCGAAGACATAAACTAAGTTATCCCCATGACGTATGCCACATTTCATTCACTTTTCTATTTGTCAATTTAGAGGATCGGAATCCCCATTCACTGAGAACATTTCCTAGTTCTGTAAAGATAAGCGATGAAGATGACGACAGCAAATACAGAGTCGTCCGCCAGAGGGACGGGTGATTTTTTTAAAAAAACTTATTATCTCATAAATTAAATTTATTTTCAAACTTTTGTTTACGGAATATGTAAAAACATTACATGGCATTTACTTTACATGTGTTAAATCATGACGTTGTCTTAACACTGGTGGTGGATATTCCAAGAGATCCAGAATGGTGAGGTTCATGCAGAGCGTCGTAGACTACGCTCAATGGCTTCTCTCACTCCAAGGTTATTTTCCGGGCTGGATGCCGTCCTTGCGTGTCCTGGAGCCTTTTCTGATAATGCTCAACTTGTTTTTTTCGAAAGTCTAAACTAATGTCTTTCTTGCATGGGTTAATGGCATCGGATTTTGATGAATTCCGAACCGCCTGGCTTGAGCAAAACGGTCATCATTCTTATAATACGCCTTGAAGCGAAAGCAGGTTGTTCTCCTGTCCATCTCTCCACGTCAATTAAATACCATTGTCTTGTGAATGAAACGACGGTGGCTTGACTTCCTTCAGTACTACATAGCGACAATTTCAAAATCGCCCGTTCTAAAATCCCCTAACCCTGTACTTGATCAGAATAACATGTACGGTTACGATAAGATTTGGGTAAGATACTTAATACACGCGGAAACAAATATTATATACTTCTCTGTTATCATATTTAAAACTATAAGAAATACTCAAACAGTTAACATGCAATCATGACGATATTTTATTAGTACGTTGCTACAATAATGTATCGAAATCTTTGAAACGTAATAAGGTTCTTGTTTATCTATTATAGCGTTCCCGTGCGATTTGGAATGCCGAGAAAAACACCTTGTTCAACTAATAAGGATGTGTCTCAGCGACACTATAAGCAGAATACGTGTAGGTAATAATTTGTCAGATAGTTTCAAGATTCGTAATGGATTGAAACAAGGCGATGCCTTATCAGCACTACTGTTTAACTTCGCGTTCGAATATGCGATTTTGAAAATAAAAGAAGACAAACATTGAATCAACAGTTCGTATACGCGGATGATGCCGATTTAACAGGGGACGATATAGATGCGCTACAAAGCAACACCGATGTCTTAGCAAATGCGTGCGATAAAGAAGATCTACAGATAAACATAAATGAAACAAAATATATGATAATAAGCCGAAACACAGAGAATGAAAGAAATAAAAATATAATATTTAGGGATGAGATCGTAGAGAAAGTAAACAAATTTAAATACTTTGGTCCATATGTAACAAGCAAAAACGAGGTCATGGAAGAAATAAAAAGTCGCTTAGCATCTGAGGAAACTCCTTGTTTCTATTCAGTCAAGAAACTCCTATTTTCGCGATTAACACCAATGGAGTTGAAAATGAAAATATACAGAACGGTTATTCTGTCAATAATATTTAACGGTTCCGAAAGAGTACCGGTACGACCCTGGCAAGTAAAACGAACGTGGTTTCTGTTAATGGAGAAAGTAAACCAAATTCAAAGGACCTTCTGGCTTTAGGGTCAACAGATTAAGTTACCGTATAAATCAAGGTTATTAAACTCAATTCTGAAGTCAGTTTCCCTCAACTTACTTTAAGGGAGGCGCTAGCCTGCGTATCAGGCAGACCGACAAATTAAAATTAAACAAGTTAAAGCTGCGATTTTATTAACAATTGCGAAGGTTCTGGTCCCTTGATAGCATTTTAGCCACGCCTGAATTAATTTTTAAAAATTGCAATGTAACACTGGCAACTGCAATGCTTGGGTACTGGAAAACTCACAGTACTTTTCTATTGTGACGAATAATGTTTATGACAAGTTTGGCGCAGCTAGGTATAATTGAATGGAAGAAATTTGAACAATTGATTTTTAAAGTGGATTGGTAACACTACTAAACTACTGCACCAATCAATATTGTTCCGGCGGCTCTGAGATAGTTTAGTCAAGGCCTTTCGAACAACACCTCAAGCATATCTCTACACCTTGTACTTCCTGAGACGGACACGGACACGGACATCCTGAGCGGGATTATAAGGTTCCTTTAGCTATAGCTTCGCTAACAATGGACCTAAAAAGAAATGAAAAAATAGTTACGTCCGCTAAAATTTGTCTTCCTACGACCCCCACTTCCCTATTCATATTAAATTTCATTATTCATTGAATTCCCTTCACAATGTTCGTAACTCCAGTTTCCTCTAAGGCAGAAGGCAATTGAATCAGTGACGCTTGGGTGGGCGCTTTCTGTTCTAAAGGTGTAGAACTGAAGGAAGAAAGAGATACGTGTGACTTCACTGAGGATACATCATCTTCCAGCTATCTATTATAACAATAATTTTCCACTGCGTCCTTTGGAGAAGAAAACTTGCCAAAGAAAAAGAAATAAAGAGGAAAAGACAAATTAATTATGAACGAGACAGAAACTTGATCGATAATTACAATTATTTTACAAAAAAGAGAAGAAGAAGAAGAAGAAAACTAAAAACAAATTTAAAGCATTGTTTTAGATTTTTCAATATAAATATAACTGCATTTAAACTACAGACCCATTAGTCTACTGTCAGTTCTATACAAAAGGTTCACCAAACTTGCTTTGAATCGCATTGAACGAGATTTAGATTTTAACCAGGGAAGGGAACAAGCCGGATTTTGTCGTGGATTTAGCACAATGGACCACATACAAGCATTGAATGAAGTTATGGAAAGGACTAATGAATATGAACCTCCACTATGTCTGGGATTCATAGATTTCGAGAAAGCTTTCGATTCAGTCTCCTTGTCAGCAGTACTTAAATCACTTGAATATCAAGGCATCGAAAGTGCATACATCAAGTTACTGAGAAACATTTACTCGACTGTTACATCTGTCATTAGACTCCATTAAGACAGTGAAAAATTTAAAGTTGGAAAAGGAATAAGGCAAGGAGATTCAATTTCTCCAAAACCATATTCAGCTGTCCTGGAGAGAGTGTTCCAAAATTTAAACTGGGATGAGGTTGGAATTAAAATTAATGGCGAATATCTTCATCACCTACAGTTCGGTAATGTTATAGTCCTGTTTGCTTCAAGTGCAGAAGAACTACAAACCAGAATGAGAGTTTGAAAATAGGCCTTAAAATGAATTTAAGTAAAACAAAAGTAATGTACAATCAACATTCTGAAAAGAAGCAAATAAAGATTCACAGAGAGACAATGGGCACAGTTGATGAGTATGTTTACTTAGGGCAGCTCAAAACATCGAATGCCAAGTTGACTGATGAAATAAATAGAAGATGTAAAATGGCGTGGAGTTTGTTTGAAAGACTACACTTTATATTCAAAAGCAAACTACCAATGTGTCTGAAGCGTAAAGTTTATAATCAATGTGTCTTACTTGTGATGATGTACGGCTGTGAAACTTGGACATTGAATGCGCAAACGACTCAAAGATTAAGAGTCACACAAAACGCAATGGAGGGATGCATACTAGGAATAACTCGGAGGGACAGGAACACGAATGGATTCGCGCACAAACAAGGGTAGAAGATATAATCAAGACTGCGAAGAAGATGAAGTGGAGATGGGTCTGTCACATAGATGAAAAATGGACGAAGAATGTACTACATTGGATTCCCAGAGAAGAGAAACGACCGAGATGACGTCCAAATGCAAGATGGGTAGATGAAATTAAGCGTTTTTCAGGAGCTACATGGATGAGGATAGCAGCAGATCGAGATATGTGGAATGAAAAAGGGGAGAGGCCTTCATCCAGCAGTGGATAGAAAATGACTGAATATGATGATGATGGTGACAATTGTTCGTTGGTTCGTTGTCACTCAATAATATGTGTACAGAGCTGAAACAGATCACCAGGTCTAGTTTTGGACCGGGTCTGTGCTTGGGACCCGGTCTAACCCGGTTTCAGCCTGATGAGACGAAAATTTTATTGTCAAGGAATGAAATTACAAACATAATTTAAATACATGTATTGCTGCTACTTCGAGTGTGATTTGCTAGATCGTCCCTGCTTACGCCATTACTTGTCGAGATATGACGTCACTTGTGACGGTGCCACCTTACTTTAAACGCCTGTAACTCCTAAATTAACCAGATTTCGGAATTTCTTCAAAAGAACTTTAATCTTGTTTTGGTGTAAATAATCTCCTCCCGAAGTTTGCACCATTATTTAGGGTACACCCTGTATTAGCCTAACTTCAGCCTAACTTGAAAACGTCACAAGCTGGTCAGTCACCTGCTTTAATACTTTAGGAGATCTGGCGCCAGCAATCACGTGCGACCACTCATTTTAAATTCACTTTTTGTGTCTCTTCGCGTTATTAAAATGATCATCTTTCGCCTTTCCGATAAAATATGCTTTCCATCTCTCAATCAATTGGCACTCCCAATTAACAGAAACATTTTCTCTTCCCATTAAAAACTCACCTTTCTCTTTAGTTGTCGTCCAACGCAGCTTTTTCACTTGCCAATTGATATGACGTTTGTCAAATTTTGAAAAAAATTCATACAATTGCATGGATACAGACATATTACAATCGAACTCAGCAAAGCAATCACTATCACCATTTTTCCAGTTTTTTCTCTCTCTCTCTCTTCCTTTTCTAGTATATATATATATTTTACTTTTTAGTACGAATTGTTTAAGAAAAGTATGTCTTTAAAACTTTTTTTTAGTTATTTCGGTCTTAGAATACTTTTTCTCAAGCTAATGTTTTGTGACCCAAATCCTAAAGTGTTCTGCAACCGGTCAAAACACAACATCGTTGCAGGCTAGTATTTATTTTAGGATAAAGAAGTCGATGTTAAAAAAAAATGATTTTAAAATATAGAAATATGTGAAAATAACAATGGACACCGACTTAATTCGCTGTGCAAAATTTCATCATCGTTTGATGTCGGGAAATGAGTTGAATTAACGTTGCAAGATTTTGAGAACACCACGAACTATTGTAAACTAAAGAAAAGAATATAAAAAAGAAAAATTCTATTGTTGAATCGATTTGCGTGGGCAGCCTAACAGTTCATGGTGTTGGGAAGTCAATTAGCGTACCCCACTTCTTTGGTAATGTAACTGATCAACCAGTTTAACAGTGTGGCCATCTGCTTCGTCCAGAATATTACATAGTCTGAAAGTGGCGTGATACGGGATTACTTACGACAAAAAAAGAAATGGGTAAATGAGGCATCTAAACATGCTTTCCTTTTGGAGAAACCTAATATTCAGAAGCGTTACGAGTACAAGTGACACGTTTCTGATGATGATTGATATTCAGATGCAGACTCCTACACACTCCCACGGTTCTAATTCTGCTTTTCATCTCCTCGTAGAAACCAGCAAAGATGATGACGAGTTTTTTTTTTTTTTTTCAAGAATCTTACCCGCTTTCAACGAACAAGAAGAAAGACATACACTCTCTTACCCTGGATTAACTCATGGAGAACGACTTTGTCGTCGTCAAACTGATCTTTGACGTTAACACAAAGAAGGAAAGCAGAAAATGTTTTGTAGCCAAGGTAACTGGTAAGAATGAAAACGAGAAGAAGGTTGCGGTTACGTTCATGACAAAATCTCTCCAAAGTCGTTATGTTTAAGTTCTCCCGGCTATCGACAATGAAAATAAGGTATATCTGGAACTTGTTTTTCTTTCTCATGAGGCAGGCACTTCTTTCCAATTGCACTGTAACCTTCTATGTGGAGGTTCTTTGATGCTCCTTCATTATATGTACAACATGTTTCAATAAATACTATATTCTGGTATCTACTGTTGGCTTAATTTGCTACAATGAACGAAAATCTATTGTTCAAAACATCATTTTAGTTACTGTCTCAAGTTACCCCAAATTACTGAGTAACTTGAGACACAAAGTTTTTTTTTTATTTTTTTTGCAAAACATCTGGAAGTATCTGTATCACCATTATAGTGAGTTGTGAAACTTCACATACAGACTAAAGTTTCCCACCATGCGCTAGTTTCGAGAAATATTAAATAGATTTATCACTGAGTCAACCAATAATCTGAAAATATCTCAAGTAATCCCATTTGTTAATACCTCATTTCCTTAGGTTTTAATTCCTTCCCTCTTGATCACCTTCTTGTTTGTATCTGTCACTCTCCTCACACTTTTCGTATCCTCCTTTTCGTTTTCTTTATTTCTTTCCTTTCCTTTGTCTTTACATTATATTTCATTACATTATACATGTCTTTATTGTATTACATTACATTATACATGTCTTATACATACATGTATTGTCTTTACATTATATATACATTAAACGTCTGTCCCATAACGTTTCACTGCCTGTCTTCTTTTTCTCTTTACACCAAATCATCGTGGTATCAGGAGGAGCGTACGATGGGGATTTATTGTCATAATAGAAGTGATGTTGATGATGCTATAAGGAGGAAGATAGAAAGAATAAATACAAGTTAACTACTTGTTGGTCGTATAAATAAACAGTTCTTACGTGTTCTAAAAGTAAAAAAAGAACAGGTTTCATTTTGTGCAGGCAGAGCCACTGAGCTCCCTTTCGAATTATGCCCCTGGAAACCAATCCCAAATCTCTATAATCATTATGAGAGTATCACATATTTTTTTCAGGTTCTCTGTAGTATGTACAATAAACTCCATTCCTTTTCTGCATTTATAGTGTAACCTGTAAAGGATAATCTATAATTTTTTGATCATGTAACTCAAGCAAACTTAATATGTGAAAATATTTAGAAATTATTGTAAAGGAATTAGTTTTGACTATTATTAATAGAATGTAGCATTAATCGTTACATGCCACTTTCTGGATAAAAACCTGAAGTTCCATTTCCAAGGAAATCGTCTCTCACGGAAATCCCATGGAAATTGCCTTTGAATTTGCAGTTTCCGTGGGGGACAATTCCCCCTCTCTAACACCTGTTCGAATCAGTAATATCTTCTTTATTAGTTCACACACTTTATCGTTGTTTGAATGTTAAATGAGTTTTGTCCTATTATCTCTCGCTTTGTTTACATTACACTCTTTCTGCTCTGCCCTTTTCACTTCCTTGTACTGTGTCATTTCCCTTTTCTGCTTTTCTCCTTATTTGATTTGTGCTCTTTTTATACGTCGCTCTTTATGTTGTTTGTACGCTCTTATCGTAAAATTTCTGAAAAGTACTCTTGCCAGAAATAGGCCAGTAAAACAAAAAAAGAAATAAAATTAAGTCTTTTCAATTTTGCAATATACCTAAGGTTGTCAGATTTCTAATAATGAAATACAGGACACTTATATTATAAGGTATTGTATTGTGTATGCCGGGTCGATAAAGTAACAGGATATCTCGGAAACGACACGAGCTTCAACCCCACTCACGACTCTTTTGACAACATTCTAGCTTTGGTTAAAAAAAAAAAA
>JAGDQP010050850.1:0-14144 GCA_022664845.1 Lepisma saccharinum | reverse complement strand
TTGTTCTTAAACATCAGATCTCTCAAGACACACAAGGTTCTATTTATTCAACTTATGGCAGACTACAATGTAGATTGTTTTCTCCTAAATGAAACCGCACTACAATCTAGAGATCAGACTATTCTCAAGCCATATTTATACAATAAACACGATGGGCCTCCGACTGCACAGCGAGCCTCTGGTGGTACAATGATAGGTTATAAGAAACACATACCAGCTAGACCTCATCTACCAAAAACCGATCTACAAATACCAGAATTCAATATCACAACTGTATATCTCGCACAATTTACCCTCACCTTAGCCACAATCTACGTCAGACCACACCATCCAATTCCATTCCAGTTTTTTCAGTATCTGTCAGATACATTTAGACACTATGTTATTATGGCCGATATTAACTTCCATAGTCGCAGTGCTCAAGAACGAACAAATTTCAGATCAATGATCGATACCAACACAAGCGCTCACATGCTGGATCTTCCTCAACAGACAAGACCTATAAGCAATACTACTCCTGACGTCGTGCTTGTATCATCCACAATCATAAACAAGGTGAATGTTAAAGTTCTGGATGACATTGGAAGTGATCACTTACCAGTTCTGCTTGAATTTCAAACACACTCCGTCAGCAATAATAATACAGATACCACCAAGAAAACTGCAGTTGACTATTCTAGAGCTGATTGGAACAAATATAGGACAGAACTAACAAACAAACTCTCATGCGCTCCTAGCCTCAACTCCATACATGATGCCATACAAGTACCTGATTTTGTGCAAACAAGTATCCAAGACGCTTCCACTTCAAGCATTCCGACGAAAAAAGTCCAACCCTACAAACCACGACTACCTCCTCGCTATGCTGCATACGCAACACAGGTGCGAAACTTGTATAACGAATACAAAAGAACCAGAAGTGAAGAAGTACTAAACTTGAGAAGAAGATATCAAAGGATGGTCAGGAACTACATAATCGCTTACAAACGACTGGAGTGGAATAGGGCATGCACTAAACTAGAACAAACTAAAAATCCAACACTGTTCTGGAAAAAGTTTCACCAGCTTACAGGCACAACCACACTATCAACGTACCCTATTATACACAATCATCAAGCACCACAAACCGATAATGAAAAAGCCAATGCGTTTGCATCTCACTTTGAAAAGGTTTATTCACCACAAAACACATTCACACTACCATTCCACGAAAAGGTAGAAGCGACAATAATAGCCAACGATGACAAGCACAAACCAAACGAACGTGACATTAATGACATGCCCAATACACTATTGAATGAAGCAATAACAGAAGAGGAAATACGTTCAATCGTTCGCCACAAGAAAAGTACTGCACCCGGACCAGACAATATTACATATCGTCATATCAAGGAAGGACCTACGATTCTTTTCGAACTGCTGGCTGTTCTGTACACCTTCCTTCTCAGACTTGGACTATATCCGCCTCAATTCAAAGTTTCTCACATGATTCTATTTCTCAAGCCAAACAAAGACCCAACAAATCCAGGATCATATAGACCTATTCAGCTAACATCTACACTAGGTAAGGTACTAGAGCGTATAATAGTAAAAAGACTCCACGGGATACTAGCAAACAAGTCAATATTACCACTATCACAAGCAGGATTTAGACCTTCCAGCAGCACGCACGACCAGCTTCTAAGACTGACCAACATCATAACTCATCAGTTCAATAGGATACAACCATCCTGTCTTCTCCTCTTTGACATAGAAAAAGCCTTCGACCATGTTTGGCATGCTGGACTGCAATACAAACTACAGAGACATCGATTTCCTTTATATTTTATCCGCTTTATTACATCCTTCCTCAAGGAACGTCTCATATATATTCTAATAAACCAAGCGAAGTCACGCGCAATACGACCGAGAACAGGAGTACCACAAGGATCAGCCCTTTCTCCTTTACTCTACATATTATACACTGCAGATATGCCGAAACCAATTCCAAATATCCATCACTTCCTTTTTGCCGATGATACCGCATTCCTGGCTACAGCTCCCAGCATACAGGTAATAAATTCCAGCCTTGACCGCATGATAGAGCTGTTCGAAATATGGTGCAACAGGTGGAAACTAAAAATAAATGGCGACAAAACTCAAGCTCTCGTTATACTGCCTCCGAACCGGACTTCTAGAGTATACCGAAATACTTCCCTATTACAACTTAGAGTCGGTGGAATTAAGATACCAATTGCAAAAACAGCCAAGTACCTAGGTATCACATTTGACAGACATTTAACATGGAATGCTCACCTGAACGAAGTCAACCGAAAAGCTCAGAATAGGCTAAATCTACTAAAACGACTATGTGGCACAAGTTGGGGACTACATCCCCAAACGCTTATAAACACATATAAGACATTTCTACGGCCACTACTGACATATGGATTTACAACTTGGGTGTCGGCATCGGCCAAATATTACGAAAGGCTTAAAATCTTAGAAAGACATGCCCTACGTACAGCCTACAGAATCAAACTCCCGAGTCCAACCCAAGAACTCTACAATAGGATCGATTTCCCTGAGATCACTGCACACATAGCTTCACTTCGATACAACTACATTGCAAAACGCATTGGCACGGACCATCCGTTGATGCAAGATATCATCCGAACCGACCTAAACATATCTGCCGCTCCACGCTTCCATTTCGCACCTCTAGATCACCTCCTTGCATTATATGTCAGAACACTTCCACCCGACCATCCAGATCACGACAATTACGAAGACATGCCAGTAGAGAACTACCGGCACATTTATGCCCTGTAAAAAACAATTTAAAAAATAAGCCAAGCTACATCTCACAAAATCATGCCCATGCCAAACAACCCTCAGGAAATTATATATTAAAAAAAATCACTTAGACCATCTAACAATAATT
This sequence comes from Lepisma saccharinum, assembly GCA_022664845.1. Classification (NCBI taxonomy): domain Eukaryota; kingdom Metazoa; phylum Arthropoda; class Insecta; order Zygentoma; family Lepismatidae; genus Lepisma; species Lepisma saccharinum. Next base: position 11,221 of record JAGDQP010050850.1, on the reverse strand, counting down.
AAATACAAAATATATTATGAACAACTCTGGAAAGAAAGGGCGTAACCCTTTGTACCCCTCATCAGAGGGGCATCTTTAACTAACTAACTAACTAACTTTTCCAAGTCATTCCAGGAAGCCACCCTGGAAAATAAAAATACGGCGTTGGAAGCAAACCAACTAAAAAACTGTACAATTTTTTACCAAAAAAGAAAAGGAAGTACCCTTTATTCATTCGTTTCTTTCCAGCTTCGCTCCCTTGTTTCTAAATGTGTTCGCTCTTTCAGTTTTTTATTGAATGTTGTTTCCGACTCTGTTGTTTTGGTCACTTGTTTTACTGCATTTTGTTGGCAATCGTGTCTTGCTTCTCTCTTTCCATACGCTTGGTTAGCAACCCTGTCTTGTTGCTTTATTTCCAAGCATTTGGTTAGCAACCCTGTCTTGTTGCTTTATTTCCATGCATTTGGTTAGCAAGCCTGTCTTGTTGCGTTATTTCCATGCATTTGATTAGCAACCCTGTTTCGTTCTTCTTTCCTCATCTTGTAGAGGAATGACCTTTCCAGGCGCCATCTTAAAATTCAGTGTAATACCTTTTCACCAACTGTCGTCATAGCCTTGTACAATCAGCCCTGCTGGCGTCACCTACGATCTTGTTCAAACTGGACTTTGCTGTTATGAAATCGGAATTTCCACTTCATCACCAACTATGATGACGCAATCTTACTTTTCAGTGTTTCTTGTAATAAAACATTATGCAATCCTTCCAAATTTCCCCACAATCTTGAACAATCAGCACTGCTGACGTCACCACATACCACTTGCGAAAACACTGAACTACCACGCTCCATGTTGGCCATCTTAAAATTCAGTGTTTCTTGCAGAAACGATTGCGTAATACTTTTTCCCATTTCACTCATAGCCTTGTAGAATCACCCCCGCCGACGTCACCACCTACCATCAACCACTCGACTACGTGGCACCTAACGTCACCTACACATGGAGAAGGTCAAACTAACCCCAAAGGACCTGTACCCCACTACCTTACCCGATATCTACTAGACTATATAATGTTTGTATTATTTCAGCGATGTGCAGGTCCGAAATGGGAAATGTAAAAGTTCTAAAAACGCAAGGGAAGATATATTTCGCCTAATTGATTCACTCGGCAGTTTCCGTTATTAATAAAGGGACATTGAAGTGTATATGGGGGTCATTTTCAAATATACACCGTACTTCCACTTGGCTGTCCTCATTGCGTAATTTATACGGAAGTGTCCAGACTATTATATTTAAAATGTTTCATATTACAAATTAAAAAAAAAGAAACGAATTTGCCTTTCTTTGTTCCGAAGAAGACCAGAATTTACCATACACATACACTCATAAGTCATATTGCTGTACCCTTTGGAGAAGGTTTGGCACACCAAACTTGAAAATCTTTACACAAAATTCTTGGTAACATGCAGAATGGATAAGTAACATAGTGGACATTTACTGCAGATATAATCTCGTTGTTTTTATGTAAAATGTTTTATTTACCACATCTTTGCCTTTGTCTTATACGTACTTTTTTATTTTAAAGTAAACAGCAGAAACGTCTCTTTCTGTGTTTTTATCGCATAACATAATTTTCCAAGGTACACATGTATGGCTGGGTACGTACACACGCTTTTTACACTTACTTTGATATTTTTAATTTTTGTTTAAAAAAAATGTTTAAATGAACTGCACACTGCCCTCTATACATACACACAGTTCAATTATCTCTATTTTATAAAAAAAAAACAAAAAAAAACATTTACTGTACTAATAATATATTGTTAACAGCTCTCTGAAACTCAGAACAACCCAGCCATACAAAATTTAAAAATGGCTGCTATACGAGACATATAATATGGTAAAGACCAAAACACGCTATTATCCTTTTCTACAGTGTCTCATGTATATTCAGTAACAAGAATAGGGCTCAATTTATCACTGCTTGTTTGAGTAAATTTGTATGTTTTACGACTTTTGTATCATACGTGTGTATTGATCCTTGCATATCGTGCACTGACTATAATTCGTTTTACTTCTTTACGGCCAAACTGTATGACGTATGAATTATGGCAGCCAGTTTTAAGCTGAATAAGAAAATGTGTTACTCATGTCACAATCAATTCAAAGAGTGACTATTTCTATGTACACAGAGTAGCAACAAGGAAGGACAGGCTATGATGAGTCATATTCATTGATTGAAGTTGGCATTTACAAAGGAAAGGAACGGGACGCATGGAGAAGGGAGGACTATTCATTAACCATACACATTAAAAGAAACGTCACCAGTAAACAGGGGGCGGAAATAGAATAAAAACAAATGAGAAGCGCATGCGATATTTCTCACGGTCTTTCTCTATCCAGCCGAAAAGAAACAAGGGTGAAAAATGTCCTAGTCATGGACAAAACATGTTTGTTTTCTATATATATTTCTCTCTCAGACATTTGAGTGAACAGAATATTCAAAAACAGGAATTGATAAATGAAAATAAGTACATTTCGTGCATTTGTAACCACAAGTGCTATTCGCGATGGATAGCAAATGAGATTAATGTTGGATAAACGTGTATGTACTAACACTTTGGGCGAGGGAGTGTGATTGAGAGATATTTTCCTGCTTAAACGAGTAACAGAAATAATATCTAACAGCAATCTACTTTTGAAGTTGCTCTGAGTAAGTTTTATGGGATGAAGAAGGGTTGGTTGGAAAATATTTCCAAATGAAATATGTTCTGCCCGTCTTGCGTAAAAATAAGTGAAAACAATAATGAAATAGTTGGCACGTAAATTCCGGGTGCATGTGTAAGTCCCGTTGCACAACTTGCTAAAAGTAGATATGAGAATTTTGAGACCTTGTACTTAATTACAATCAGCTGAGAAGGTTTATAATTACTTTCTTACAAAAACACACAATACAATGTAACAGTTTCAATATTCTATCAACACATTATTAATTTTATTATAAAGATTCTAGAAGGACGTTGTCTGACGATCTCGATAAAACACTTAACATTGTTACATTGTACTGTGTGTTTTTGTAATAACGTATAGTGTAATAGCCAAGACAGCCGACTGTAATTACCATGGTAAAAAAGTGATATTTTTTTCCTTTACTAGGCCCGCAAAGACACTTAATTTCTTCCCATTTTTCCGTCGTCCGGAAACCAGTATCACTAATGAAATCCAATATGGTGGCCTACACTGAGACTAAATGTGTAAGTTCCGCTTGTACAAGTTAATAAAACTGATTTCTTTGCTTTTTTTAGCTTTCTTGATAGGTTTACAGTCAAACGAGACCATTTTTTCTCCGTGACGTGGTGTGTCATTTCCAATTTTTCTTTTGTCGGGAATCAAATATTGAAGTCCGCATGTTTTAATTAAACATTTATCTGGATGAAAAGTAGTTACGCCGGAGTTACACTCTGAAGTGGCAGAATGTGTCGATAATCATGAATTGCTCGTCTGCATTTAGTTGTGGTTTCTGAAAGTATTAAATGTGTAAAAACAAACAAACAAACAAAAAAAAACAATAAAAAATAAGACAACGCCTCAAACATAACAATATAAGGTATTTGAAGATCATGTGTACATTATACCTTAATATGGTAGATTATTGGTATCATATTATCTGAAAGAAATCACTTCAACATGTTTTACGACAGGAGCTTGCAGATTTAGCTGAAATGAAGACTACCACGTTAAATTCCAGGCAAACACAAATGGAAACAAGTCTATCTAACCAATAAGAAAACTAAGAAAAGAAATCACTTGTAAAAAAAATATGTGAACTGAACATACATATTTATTCCTAGTCTATTGCGCCATATTAGTTTCAAGCTAAAAGAAACGATAGAGGCATATCAAGCCTGTCTGATCTACAAAGGATGCTGAGAAAATAACTTATAACAAGTGCCAGCAGAATTCATAATCATTCAGAATTCATTTTTTTTTTTTTTTTTTTTTTTGCTAATTCAGTCTTTAATGCAACTAATTCACTAACACAAAATCACACACTCTTTTTGTGTACATATGAATCGGAAGAGCTATTTTTACTTTTTTAAATAGGTTTGGCTGACACAATACTTCTCAAATACAGTAAATTTATAATCTTTTTAGCAAGATAAAAGTATTGTTATTATAATATTGTTTTCAGTCATTTGACCTTCCATCTGAGAAATACATTAGGCAAGTTTCAGTAGTGTTTCTCAAAACGCAGGTCTGCAGCAACCAATCTAATGCATATTACTGTAGACTTGCTATGTTTCCGAAGTAAAAATCCGGAACGCTACTACTTTACGAAAACCACAAATACACAAAATATTAAAAAAAGAAGGGTTAAACACTTCAACTAACTTACTTGCATCAGATGAGTGTAATAAATAAACAAAAAATAATAGTAAAAACTTTTCCAAAACATACTTTTCTTAAACAGTTCGTCCTAAAAAGTAAAAAACTATAATTTTGTTCATGCAGGGGGGGGGGGGGGAGGCCTTTCATCTAGTCACTTTATAAATTCTTGAATTGGTGTGTTCCATGCTTTGAATTGGTGTAATTCCCGACACGTGTCATGCATAAACAAAATTATTTTTTATTTTATTTTTTTACATTTTAGTAGGAATTGTTCAAGAAAAGTATGTTTTCAAATAGCTTTTTATTATTTTTGAAATTATTTCAGCGTTCGGATACTTTTTCTCAAGCTGATAGTTTTCCACCCCAACCCGAAAGTGTTCTGCAACCAGTCAAACGCAACATCGTTTGTTTTATTTATTTTAGGATAAAGAAGGCCATATTAAAGAAAAATATTACAATATGCTTTTAAAATATATAAATACATAGACATATATGAAAGTAACAATGAAATATTGTATTGTCATCCAACATAACGTCGCTTTGCAAAATCTTATCATTGTATGGCGTCGGAAAATGAGTTAAATTAACGTTGGAAGATTTGAGGTCACCACGAACCATTGGGAATTAAAGAAAAAAGTATAAAAAAATACTAAATCTTCAAAACAATCCAAGAATAAGGTACATTTTCTATTGAAATATTCTAATTATTTCAATGTTATTGCTCCGTTCTCATCATCCTGCGTAGCTGTCGAAGGAGCAAGGAAATATTTCCTTCTCGAAGGGGAAACGAAAATGCGTGTTCATTATTGCGTAAAAGAAAGAAAAATGTAAAACAAAATAACCTCAATCAATAGTGCAGAAGATACATTTTTGCACCTCTTAAGTGTCTATTATATATATTTTTGTAAGATTTCTTATGACTGTGCGTTTTGTTTTAGTAAACAAAGTACACTTTTCTTCCTGGCATTGTTATGATCATCTGAAAAGTACTAAGAAATTCAGTCAGTGATTCAAATAACTCTGAAGGAAGATGCAGATAGAAACAAAGGGTAATACCAATAGCAATAACCATTAGGCAGCAAAGCTCTTTGTCTCTGTTAAAATGAAACTGATGTTTGGTTCAGATTTAAGGTAATTGTAAATGTCCCTGCTAACTAACATACAATTTAATGCAATGCCACAGACCAACCTGATGAACTTATGAATCAAGCAGTTATCCAAACCTCAGCACAAAGGCTCCTCCTCATAACATTTTATTCTTGTTACATGCTTACAAACTAACGGAATGAATATGCAAACTTCATATGTAGTATAGTTTTAAGCCTCCCATGACAAAACAAACAGTTCCATCGTGCTCCAGTTTTCCAGTGCACAGAATACATTCCCCTTACTCACTCTGCAGTTTTTACCGAGCCGCCGTAGCTCAGTGGTAGAGTATTGGCGTAGCATTCGGGAAGTCCTGTGTTCGATCCCAGTGACCGAAAATCCTGACTGAGATTTTTCCAGGGTTTTTCCCCAGTCGCACCAGGCAAATTCAGTCCAGTCACACATTTAACGTAAGCCCTGGTCGATACCTTCCTGAATCCTTTTCCCTCCCCTATCCCGGCCTGAGTCTTAGATACCTAAAGACCATAAATAAAGTTCAATTAAATTCATTGTCCACTTTCTTTCTTTCTTCTCGGAATGTTTTACTTACAGTAGGTGAATCGTGAACTTAAACTTGGATGAATAGCATCCCTATATTACTGACAAGTTCTTGGGACTAAAAACGCTCAGTTTTACATGATATTTCTAAAACTTTTGACTCAATCAACTCATAGAGTAACTAATGAGTTGTTTGCTAGTACACGGTACAGTCACAAGTCGCAGATTGTTTGTCAAGATTACCTTCACCAGTAGAACTTGATGGGACGCTCGACTCTGATCAGTATGTTTTAAATATTCAAGATAACTCCAATACCCTTGAAAACTTGCAATTGGCTACTCAACAGGATAGTATTCTGCATAGGATATATGAATGGACTCTACATGGTTGGCCTAAATATCTGTTAAAGAGTTTCAAAATATAGTATACAAAGCATATTATCGTAAACGTCCGGAAATCAATTGTCGTAGTCAATGCTTATCCTGGGGCACTCGCTTAATAGTTCCAGAAACATATAGAAAACAAATTTTAGATCGAGTGCACAAAAATCATTTCGGTATAAAGAGGACTTAACAAACTTCACAGCTATTACTGGTGGCCACATATGGATGAAGAGATACAAGCATATTTAGATTGTTGTAAAGATTGTCAATCACAAAATAAGCAAAAAACACGCATATATTATCAGTCTTGGAGGAAAGCAACTAACCCAATGGAGCGTGTACACATAGAATTCTTCGATAATGCTGGTCAGAAATTTTTAATACTGATAAGCAGTTTCTCCAAATGGGTTGAGATACAATATATTAAACATAATATAGCAGAAAATACCATTCAAACACTTAATATTTTTTAATTATCTAGTATATCCTGAGTATTTGGTGTCAGATAATGGTCCACCTTTTGGAAATTGGCAATTTGAAAAATGGTGCAAACTGAAGCACATTCACTTAGTACACTCTCCTGCACACCATCCTCAGAGCAACGGTCAAGCAGAAAGTGCTGTACAAGACATCAAGAAACTATTAAAATGCAAAGTACAAGTATGGTCCGTTTCAAACTGGGAACAACTAGTATAAGATATTCAACAGGATTTACGTTTTGCACAAACTCCTCTCCTATCAGGTAAATCTCCAGCCGAACTAATCTACTCCTTTGTTCCTAATACAGAATTCAACAGTTGGTGTCGCCAAGCATCTCATAACAATAAATCATTCTGAAAGCATTAATAGACCGTTGTTAGCTAAGATTGGCCGCACGATCTGGTGTAAAAATATTCCAAATAAGGGGGCAAGGTATTATGATTTCGAGGAAATCGTTTATTGAAATTAGAGATCAATGGTCGTAATCGTTTAGTACATTATGATCAAATAAGTTTTCACGACTCATCTCAAAACGGAAATTATATCTATCAAGACATTTTATATTGGCACTCTGTGGACCCAAAATATACCAAATATCCGTCAGCCAATGATACGCTAAAAGATGACCATTATGTCGGAAGATCCTGAGCTTGTTCGCAGATCCTATAGATATATGGGGACATTGCCTGGTTAGGCTGGCTCAGGTTAGGTTAGATTATTTTAGGTTACGTGCGATAATGAATGAATATGGAGTTTAAACCTAAAATAATATATTTTATTGTAAAGCTGAGTTTTTGTAATCAATTTACTTAATCTAATCTATTTGGAGATAATTTAATTGAATCCTGTCTTATTCCAAAATGGGTAGTATCTAAAGTCCACCTTATGTACTCATCTAATCATAATAAATATATCATAATAAACTGATCATAATAAATATATTAGGTTAGTTCAAGTTGTTCTACGTTATGAATGGGTTTCTATGTATAAAATAATACTATAAACTACTAAATATTTTGTTTGATCAACGAGATGATTAACTGTTACTTATTACCTGTAACTAACTTATTACTTGTAACTATAGTAGATGAGTTTGCTTCTTCGTGTGCGAACAAGCGTTTTATGTTTTGTTTTAAGGACCGAAAATTACTTTGTACAAACAAATTAGTTAACGATTAACATTTAGATGGCAGGCTTTTTTGTATGTGGAATTTGTACATACTTTAAATTATGAAGTGTAATTTCTAAATGGCATTTAAAGTTAAACGACATTGTGATATAAATTTTGGATGGCTGAAGTTGCTACACTATTTTCAGAAGTTGTTTTCATTGATGAACAAAATGATGTATTGTAAACAACTAAGTTGTATATCTAAAATATCATTGTAGGGATTTCACAGTTTGTTCGTTCTCTCACATTCATAGCTTTTATTGCTTATGAATAGAGCAACCAGAATTATGCTTTATGCAGGGGTAAATTATGCTTCCAGTTTTTCTAGATTATGCTTTTTGTGAGATTATTAGTACTGTAAATTATGTTCACTGTACTGATGTATACGCCTTCAACTCCTACTTTGTTGCAAAAGTAAATTTGGCTCCTTGTCCTTCGTTTTGTTTGTTTTCTGAACCACAAGGTGGAAGACTAATCTTAACATAAGGGGACAAGTAGAGGAAAAGAATAACATGTAACCACTTTTCATATTTCGTAAACAAGTGTTTATAAAATATAATTATAGACGTGTTTTAGTTCGGCTCCGCGAATTTATTAGTTTTTAGTGATATAATTGTGATTAATTGGTGTATGTGTTTCCACTCTTGACTTTCTACATGCCCTGAGGTGTTTGGTGATACTTCATAGTTCAGAGACGCTGGTCGGCGCTAGAAATTTGTTTGGTGTCATGTTGACTCCGTTCCATCTTTCAGAGCTTCTCTATGTACTGCGAGTTGTTTTCTTCTGGTGTGGTGTCTTTCCCTACGTGAGTGATCTGTGAAGTGACATGGATTCGCTCCTATTGGATGCGATTTTGTTCACTTCATGTTTTGTGTCATGTTAGAGAAAGGAAATTTCAGTTATTGTTCGTTAAAGATTTTGAATTCTTCAACAATAGCAATATCTACCAAGTTTAAACATAAACTATTTTAACAATGAATAATCAAGTCCATCATATGTTCTGCACTTCTGCTGGAGTCAGCTTTAATTCTAGGAATTATTTCTTCCCAAACTGTAATAAATACTTTCTCAATTCTAGAGGACTAATGATACACAACGGTAACTGTCATAATGACACCAGCAAGGAAAAGAGAGCATCTGTGCCTAGCGCTAAATATTGTTCACCCAATCAAATTTCCTTTGCTCATGACTTGATTTCAGGTAGCAGTATTCCAGGTCAAAGTTCTAAACTGATTGATAGTTTGGGAAGGCTTAAGTCGTCAGTGCCCATTCTGCGAAGAGTTCCTCGAGGAGCAAGAAATGCTATGGCTGAGGCTCTTATTGAAATCCTTCAGAAGATTGTAACATCTAATAATATGGAACACTGGATCTAACTTTTATTCTTCCCATACATCACTCTCAACATGCCTTCAAAATCCGCAAAAATCTCTAATCTCACAACATGGGTGAAACAGAGAATTCAACTTTGGTCCAGTAGTTCTCATGATAATATAACTAATCCAATGACTGTCCTGCCCAATAAATACAAACATAATAAAACTGTTAACAAATCATCCAACGATGTCTTGATCAAGCATATTGAGAACAAACTTTCTGATGGCGACATACATGGTGCTGTCAGACTTCTAATTTCTGAAGACAGCTTCGCTCCAACAGACCCCACCATTTTCAGGGTCTTAAAAGAAAAACATCCTCCGCAGCCTTATGCATTTCCTCCGCCTAACTTAATAGATCATAATATTGATGTCAATAAAGTTACGTCCAACGAGTTACTTAAGGCGCTTAAATCATTCCCTACTAGTTCAGCTGGAGGGATAGACAGCATGCGTCCTTCAATCCTAAAAGATTTAATACTTTATAATATTCAAGACTCTAAAGATCGCCTTACCAAGGTTATTTGTGATTTTCTTTCTATGATCTTATCAGGTGAAGTGCCCATAGCAATAAGACCACTTTTCTTCGGGGCTTCTCTTATAGCACTGAAAAAGAAATGTGGAGGCATTAAACCAATCGCTATAGGGAACACATAGAGAATACTTTCTTCTAAAATTATATGCGGAAGAATTAAAATTCAGCTAATTCAGCACCTTTCTCCACACCAACTTGGAGTAGGCATTCAACATGGAGTAGAAGCTGCTGCACATACTGCACGCATATATTATTCATACCCTCACCAGAAGCCTAAAGCTTTCCTTAAGATTGACTTCAAAAATATTTTTAATGCAATAGACAGGCAAGCAATGCTCACAGTTGTCAAGGATAATTTTCCTTCTATCTAACCATATGTGTTTCAAAGTTATGCTCAAGCCAGCTATTTATTTTATGGTAATATATCATATTATCTCAAAGAGGAGTACAGCAGGGGGACCCTTTAGGACCTGCATTATTTGCAATGACTCTTCAACCAATTATCAATAATATCAACACCGACTTGAATATATGGTACTTAGACGACGGAACCATAAATGGAGATCCGGATACTATATTAAATACATTAAAGGATATCCATAAGAAGGCAATTACAATTGGTCTTGACCTTAATTTTTCTAAATGTGAGATTGGCTTTTTAGAAACTACAATCAAACAAACACACATACTTCTCACAATGTTCAACGAAGTGGCTCCAGGTATTCAATTAATGTCTCAGTCAAATGCTTTTCTTCTAGGTGCTGCCCTCTCTACTGACGCAAGGAGATCCTTATTAATTGGGAAAACAGCCAAACTTGAAACGTACTTTTCACCTTTTTCATTGATCTCTGCACACTCAGCATTTTATTTACTAAGATCTTCTTTTACCATACTAAGGTTATTATATTTTCTTCGTTGTTCGCCTTCTTGGAGAGAAGAAGGTCTACTCGAACGTTACGATAACACCATTAAATCTGGTTTAATATCCATCCTAAATTGTTTCCTTCCTGACCACACATGGCTTTAGGCTTCTCTCCCTGTCAATTTTGGAGGATTAGGCATTCGTCGCGCCTTAGATTTGGCTATTCCCGTCTTCTTGGCGTCATTCTATGGTTCCCGATGCCTGATAGAATCACTTCTCCAAAATGATATCAATTCTCATGGGGATTCTGAGATTGAGACTTGCTCTTCAACTTGGTCATTATTAGTTGGATCATTCTTGCCCGAACTCGATACTAGATCAAAGCAATTTACATGGGATGAACCCAT
>JAGDQP010050849.1:2724-14144 GCA_022664845.1 Lepisma saccharinum | reverse complement strand
CAATTATCTTATGTTTTACTCAAGTTTTAATAGTGTAAGTTTATGTATTCTTATGAAGTAACTGATTTTAAAAGTAATAACCTAACACTAACATTTTTCCTCGTTATAAAACCTGAAATGACGTTTATAAATACCCAAGCCATTCTCATGATTATTCCTTACCTGTTAAGTGTCCACGTTATTCTATTTTTAGCATCGTTAACAAATTGACAAGATTCCTCTGAAGGATCTTTAGTACTATCCTAAAACCAGTCAGGATATTGAGGAAGATACCTTATCTACTCATTCAAGTCTAAAATCTTTCGCTCTTCCGTTTAACATCGTAATTACTTGGAGACGTCCTCTTCTAACAGGTGTCGTAAACATAAAAAACTAAATCCTCTCTCATCGTAGAATAGCTAGAAATAAACAGAGTCGACATTCCTGCCATTTTTTACCCACTTCTTTTCTTCGCGTGCTATGAAGATAAGGCGCAATGATCAGAGACGGGCATCTGTCCAAAAATTTTTATTCTTGGCACAGATTCAAGGGCGACGAACGGCTCAATGGATAATCTCCAGTCGTCATGAAAACGAACCGTATTGCTTGTGTGTATCTGTGTGTGTGTAGAAGGGACGCAGTATTACAGACTCCCTCTTCGCCAATTATTCTTTTGTGTAGCGATACTGTGTTAAGGACGATTACGGACACAGGAATGTTTCTGGTCCTTCAGAGCATTTGTTTCTGGAACACAGCAACAGTAAATTGTTCGTGTTGCTGACAGTTTAATTACTCGAGCAGCTAACTGGTAATTTGGAGATCGAGTTCGAATCCCCGGAAGTGCAGGGACTAATTTTTCTGTACTTCATTCTAAGGACATTCTACCATGTTCCAGACTGTACATCAATCCGCCTATCTCACGAATTTACAATGATCTTTAACTGTAGTAAATGAAAACTGTGATGATAACTGTTAATTTTTGATCAAATTAAAGGTTTCTGTTATTTTATATTTTATTTGATTAGATGTTCTTAGGCATAAAAACAAAATGTTATTTTTATGGAAATTAGAATATAAATGCATATTCTTGAACTACACAACACTTACTAAATGCTGTGTCGAATAATCAATCAAGTAGTCAGTTCATATAATTCAGATTTCTAAACCTGTGACACAAAATTATGAATTCGGTTATGAAGGAGAAAGGCCGAATTCTTTTCTTTACCTAAGACAACTACACGATAAAAGGAAGCAAGTTGGGTTGCCTAAATGAGAGTAGCTTTTTTTTTTTTTTGTAAAGTTCACGAAAGTACAACTGCAATGTTCAATTCGTCTTGAAGTTAGGAAAAACGTATTTGATTTCTTTCGCATTTTTTTAACGTTATAGACGAAAAAGAGGAAAGTAGGATACGAAAGAATAAAATAATATTCAATGTATAATAAATAAGAAAATGGGACTAAAATAGTAATTTATTTTCGTCAAATGTATAAATAGAAATATTAAATAATTTATAATGGACCTGAGAGATACCAAAGTATCTAACGAATCTCTTGAAAGTAAAACACTTGTAATCCATAAAAAGTAGCTTACTCATAATAGGATTACGAAAGAAAAGCTTTGCACGAAACTTTGTCTATTTTTGCGAATTTTCAAGACATGTCATTCTGATAACAGTGATAAGCATTTCACAGCATTGATGAGGATTGACTCCACTGAACATGTATATCTTTGTTTGTTAATCTATGGCGAGCGTTAGCAATGAAAAGATCATCGAGTCTTCTATTTTATTTCTAGTGGAATGCATGAAACGTAGGATTGATCTACCCACACCATTGATCTTCACGTAACGATACTGGAAGTGCTGGATTACTATCGATCGACCATAGAGTTAGGAATAGAATATCTAGAGTGCTTTCATGACGTCACATGAAGCCGATTTACGGTTCAACGGCAGCCATATTGTGTAGTCCTATTAGAGTTCCTCTATACCAAGTGCTGTGGGTCAGCTGGTGATCTTTCTGAAACGCACATTTCTGTCGTATGGCTACAATGTACAGTGATATAAAAACCTCAAGCTTCCATGTTTTATTTCCGAGAAGGTATATAAAGTATAGCCCAATTTAAAATATAACCTAATTATGAGTTACTTACGTTTGTTAAGTTATTTTCAGTTAGAAACTCTTACTTTGTTTGACTACGTTGCATAAGGTTAGAAAGTTTGGGGCGTTATCTAAAGGGCATCCGCACTTTTGAAATAAATTTAACTGTGTCATTGACTTTAGCTCTTTTGTAATTTAACGACTTTGGATTTAATTATTTCTCAATTTAATAGTTGTGTATGATAATAAGACAACTTCCGTACTAAATTAATGAAGTGTTATTCATTTGCTACAGTCTGTTTTGATGTTACGACAATGTGAAACTTACGTATATGACCGCAACGAAAATCTCACGTAACATATTTTGTAGTTCGCAAATGAAATGTGTTTTTTTTTATAATTAAACTATATGTTACGAAATACACACGCAAAGATATTTCTACTTATAATTCAAGTTATTATTTATGATTTACCTATAACTTCAATGTTTGAGTTGTTTTTTAAGTGATCAAATGCTTAACGAACACCTTTACTCTTCTCGTCACAGTGTTTTCTTTTGTGGCATACACCAAACTTTGTGGATAGATGGCAGGGTAAAATATTATGTAATTTATGCTGTTAAATCAACGAATTAAAATATAATGTTGAATAGAAATTAAAGTTTAAATGCAACTCAACAATATCTTAATTAATCATTCGAGCATTGAAAATATTTACTATCATTTTTAAGTTAATGTTCGTAGCCAGAACATTGTTTGACTAAGCTATATATTGTACAAAAGGGATGTAAAATCTTACTTGATGTAATCTTCGATATACTTTTATTGGAACGCTTCGTCTTAATAATCTGATCATCAAAAGATATTACCAAGTTTTTATTTAAAGCTCACAGCTGATCTGCTAGAGTGGCTTTTTGCTACCCTAGATCGGATTTACTTGTTCAGAGTCGCCTCACCCAATGTGCGTAAGCCTGATTTCCCTCCAAGTAGGCACTTCAAATACAAATTTATATGACGTCACTTGGAAGAGCCCTACGAGGAGATCAAAAGAGTAAAACTCATGTTCATTGAGAGGAAGTTAGTCGGAGCAAAATAATATTGACGATACATATACTCATCTTAAGTTCAGACTATTATGCTGAAACGTCGAGGGCCCATTTTAACAGCGCAACACATTTGGGACATTTTCAAGCATTTTGCAATCGTGATTCTCTGCGAAACGTCTGTCTTTTCGACAACGATAGCTATTTTGGAGGTTTTATCTGAAATGCACGCTTCTCGTTAATAACTTTATCTTCCCATAAGAAAGAATTAGAAGGCAAATACACCGTTATAGAGCGCCTCTGAATATGGGGCCAGTCAATGTGGTGGAAGTGCCTCGTCCCTCTCGTCTCTTGATTTCACTCCCCTTGCCCAGAAAACAGCTTCACGCCATCTCTATTCTATTCATAACTCTATGCACTAGAGTAAACATTTAACCTCCATGAATGTAAATACGGTAGACGGATTGACTGGCCCAAAAAAATTAAGCTGGGTCAACTTCACGCCGGTTTTCGATTAATTTTGCCTGGTGAATTGGGATTTACTTGCGTCTTATAGGTTGGCCTATGCCTAGGTATGTGGAAGAAAAGAATGGATGAAGATCTGGGCTAAGGAAGAGAGGAGGAAGATTGGAATATTTTAAATAAGGTATTGTACGGAACGTGATGTTCAGTTTTTTTAAAATCAATTTCACCTTCCAGGTACTCATGGCTTGTGCTGGCTTCAATTTCGGGTCACTAGAAGTAGATCCTTCTCCCGTATTTAGATCCATGTTAAACCTCGATCGTCACATGGCGATTATAATAGTAAATACGGTGGAAGTCGACGAGCGTCTCCCGTCAGAGCCTGTCAGTATAACGTCGTAGGTGATGACGACTTCCGCCGTGTTTACTATCTTAATCCTCAAGTTCGATTGTCGGCTTTCAGTCTAAACCAATATGGATCGAATTTTCAGATCTAAGGACGGCTTTTCTTGCAGGCGCTCGTCACCCTGCTTTGCTTGCAATTTCTATGAGTAACTAATAGAATCCTGTGTTATATTTAAAACGTACTTAAGCAGTGTTTCAATTGGGTATTCAACCAAATCGGAAGCAAAGCACGTAGCGAGCGCCTGTATGAAAAATTGGCACGCTTGTTCTCGCTGTGCGGTCTGTTTTTGATTTATGTATTAATGTGCATATGGGACTATACATGTACTCATAAAAGGTATAAATAATATTGAAGTATTTTTTTTTTCAATAATTAGGGCATAAATAAAAAACGGACCACAGAGAAATAACAAGCATAAAAACTTATTTGAAACTGAAAATTTAGATCATTTTGGAATTAGACGATCGAGATTAACTGTCTTCTCCGCTCCCTGGCTTCGTATACTCATTAAATTTCAAAGGCATCAATCAGTCCAGTATCACTTTTAGATAGAGGTCGATGGTTTCTACAATATCAATGTTATCAGTCTAATATTTCTCCCCATAAACAAAACTATTGTTAAAAAAATGTTATTCGTTGTTACCTAAAGTACCTAATATTTATAGATAGGCCTAGAGTAAAAACGCATCTAGTTTCAGGTAATAGGTACTACGTCTAAAATGTACCTAAGTATTATCCAACACCAATGGGAAGTAATGATGAAGAAAATAATGAAAATCTGAATATGGTATAACCAATTTCACATAAGTACATACAGGGATTCTGCCAGATTACCCCAATGGGAGTAAGACCCACCAAATTCTCGAGCAGAACTCCAACTTTTTTTTTACGGTTGAAAATCGACAAAAACCCTGTAAAACTGTCCTTAAACATGTTAAAACTCTCCAATTTTGACTTTACACCGCTCACAAACTGAAAATTCTGACAAAGTTCCTAAGTGCATAAAATATGGAAAGAAAAGGTGCTGAAAGATAGGTTGTGGTGCCAGCTGAATGGAAATGGCCGCTCAAATCTTGGCCGCTGAACACAAATTGGAACTCAGTTTCTCTCTGCTTGCTTTCATTTAGGTGTTAGTATTTTTTTGATCCCGTCATCGAGCTCTACGTAGCGATACTGGAGTGACTGCTTAGTATCAAAAGATAGGCGCCAGAGCAAATATTTAAACTCGTTTGTCCACTTTCATTCTAATCCAATATGGACGAAATTTCTAACTCGGCTTTTTACGCTTCTTATCACTGTGCGGGCCGTTTTTTGATTTAAGTATTCATTTCTGAGTTATTCATATAATAGTATACCATACTCTACATATAATAGAAAATACTGCAAATAATAGTTATTTTTTTGCAAGAATTAAGACAAATAAAAAAAAATGGACCACACAGCGATATCAAGCGTAGAAAACTGAGTTCCAACCGAAAATTTGGTCCTTATTTGTTCGGACTGAAAGTGGATAAAAACGTGATTAAGTGTCCTCTCCAGTTGCTGGCTTCATATATTGACGAAATTTTTGACAACATCAGCAGTCAGTCGAGTGTCGCTCTTAGATAGAGGTCATTGGGTCCCGCAAAATTAAGTGATCAGGACCTTTCAGTCTAACACTCATCCCTGATTTTTTTATCAACCCAAATGACTCCAATTAATTATGCAGGTTAGGTTAGGCAGGTCTTATAGTTAGAAATAACAACAGAAGAGCTGATAACTTTCGTCAGTGATAATAGCATACCAGAAGACGTCAGGAGTAAGATACGTACATGAAATCTATGAACGATGTTTTCAAGTACGACGAAAGAGATCTTTTTCGAAGGCATTTTGTCTCAGTGAAGCCGCTGGGCTAGTAGATTGCTGGCCGGAAGGTAGCTGGTTCAAATCCTACTGATGTCAAGTTTTTTTTCTTCACCCTCTCTCATTCATAAGAACATTCTTCTTCTTTGTTATTATACTTATGAATAAGTACTCGCTTTTTTGCTTCTTTTTACATTTTTTAACATTTCATTGCCTCGTTTTCGTGTTCAAGAGATGAAAACTTTATCTGAATAGATGGAAATCCATCTAAAAAGGATTATGTTCCCATCGAAAAGGATTACCATAAATCCCAACTTTTTTCGAGCAGACATTTCTCATTTTTTCTCCGATGAAAATCCTCTCTCGGAAGATGAAATATTCAGCTGAAATCAAGCGGAATTTCGCTCTTCGGAATTGAGCGTGTAGGCTACAAATAATTATTGTAATAAGAGTACAGTAAGTGCCTTCAGGAGAGGTAATGCTTAACTGAATATCCATTGTAAATTGTTTCTGGTAAGTAGTGATTATATGCATAAAGAAGCCTACATGCAATGTAACCTATAGACCTGACAGAAGAACTCAGTATACAGAAATCCTTTACACATATCCCTATTTCTTATAATTCAGCTGTCCTCATATTATACTAGATTCGTCCTTTGTAAATACACAATATTTCTGACAAGGAACACTCGCCAGGTATCAGAGCCCTATTTTCATGAAAATTCGTATGTAGGTACAGTGCCTAGATAAGATTTTACAGCCAAAATTGTAGGTGCTGCCGTCAACAAAGAACGACAGGGCAACTCGAGAAAGACGGAACGTAGAGAGCAAGTAAATGGAATATAGAGTACAGAAAATGCCTTTTCTTTTATTAACTGTTACGTATATTGAAAGCAAATGGGTATTAATGGATACTGGACAGGAGACAATACATGTTGGAGGGTATGACGACAATGGCCGCCATCTTGAAAGCGGCCATCTTGACTATATTTCAACTTTTTTTTAAATAGTACGTGATTTATCAGTCTGTGCTGGAATGTTCCAAGACACCTAATGATGAAATTAGTTTTGGCATAACTCTAATTCTGTACGACAAAATGACACGTGGAATTGACCTGGAGTGTTGGACAAAGTGTGTGCCGAATGATGAAAAGATATTTTTATTTTTGTTGAAACAGTTGAAGGAACGACAATAAAACGGCTACATAAGAGGTACCGTTATGTTTGAAAATATGATCGTCATGGCTGCAAAATGAAATGGACTATACAATTTTAAATACACTAGCGGAAAACGAAGTCCCATTTTCAAGAAGGCGTAATGCTAAGTGAAAGTGTGACCTTCTTCAGGTCAATTTCACGTGTCATTTTGTCGTACAGGACTCTAAAGTTATTCCAAAATTGATTTCGTCATTGGTTTTCGTGGAACATTCCAGTACAGATTGATATATCACATAACTCACTTATTATTTAAAAAATTTTGAAGCATAGTCAAGATATTTCGCTTTCAAGATGGCGGTCATTGTCGTCATACCATCCAGAATGTATCAATTCCTGTCCAGTATCCATTAATAGCTATTTTCTTTCAATATATGTAACAGTTTATAAAGCAAAATGCATTTTCCGTTCTCTGTATTCGATTTACTTGCTCCCTACGTTTCATCTTTCTCGGGTCCTCTTGTCGTTATTTCTTGATGACTACACCTATAATTTTGGCTGTGAAGGTTTACCTAGGCACTGTCCTACATACGAATTTTCATCAAAATCGGGCTCTGATACCTGGCGAGTGTTCCTTGTTAGATCTATAATTAGGCAACTTTACATTCCAACGTATTAAAGTACTTGAAATAGGATTAATTACCGAAAATTATCCATTTCGGCTTAATCGTTGTCTCGTGTTTGTATCAAGAATTACATGTGGTCGGTGTAACTTTCCATCCAGTATACTTTCTGCGACTTCATAGCAGCCGAACAGCCCGTACAGCTGACGATTTCTTTGTGGGTATGAACTAGAAAATAGCAGCTGTTCGAAAGTGGAATATTTACACAACTGCCTGTATATTCTCTGTCTTTAGTCACGTGACTTAAAAGTAGCCTACAACACGATATCACACCACCTCATCTCAAGGTAAATGACTAATCTAAGGGTGGTTATTGTCCTCCGATTTCTCTTATTTGAATCTCTACTCTTTTCATCATCACAAAGCAATATCTGATGGAGCTCTGAAATTCGGGGCGATAACCTAGTTGGATAAGGAACATGCACCGGAAGCCTTTCGCGTACAACCAAACAGAGACACACACGTATAGTGTAATCAATAATAAATTCATTCTCCCTCCTTTCATTTACCAGATATTATTTGGGAGTGCACGTTTCTCCTCCAACTAGCGTGCGCACATAATTGCGTCATTGCAATGCGTGTTTGACGTCATGAACCGGCTTGTGACGTAAAAGGGTCTGGGCAACGTCGTCATAGACACGTGTAACCAATCGGAGAACAAAGTTGCTGCAAGATGATACATAAGGATGAGTTAGTAAGTGCTCCAGTCACGCGCGCAGGAGCAGTCACGGGAACGCTTTTGCTTCGCCCGGAAGGACTTGATACTTTTTACCTAAATTCTTTATAACTTCTCACGTGCCCACAGTTTATTAGTTTTAGAAGTATGTGAACAAAATTTCAATTAATACATAATATTGTTTTTATATGACATACGTTCTTTTCCGTTTTTCTAAGTGTACTTAATTCTATTCACGCGTCGTACTGACAAGGGAGGTTGGCGAACTGTTCAGTCGATATCGAGATGATGAATATGCCAAATGATAGGACATAGAATGCTTACTTTAACAGCTAAAATATTAGCTGCCGCAACTTTGTATTAGCCTTGTAATTAATATGCAAAATACTGTACAGTGGGGCCATAAGTCTTGTTAGGACAGTCGAATAAAATTAAAAATACGAGACAGATAGGAATGAAATGACCGTGAACATGTCATAGCCGAAGGGGAAATTAGCGGACCATGTCATTTCCGGCGGTCATCTTGGATTCAACTTTAAATTTTCAAGTGGCAACATGGTCATGCGATATATCAACGAGAAATTGACTGGTGCAATGCAATTTACGATAACTGTAGCCGTGTTGCACTTACGAACGAAATAGAGTAGGTTTTGAACTCAGCGCGTTGTTCCGAAAAAAAAGTATTACGTCATACGTGCCATACACACCTTGTAACACCATAACAAACACATTCATCAATGTGGAAAACAGTCGTGAGCCACAAAAACCACAACCATCATCACAGAACATGTTTCACATGGACGCCGTTCTCATTCAAGCACTTCCGCAAACATCGTGCGCCCTACGAAGCACGTCAAGTGATAGTTGTGCCCATGAACAATGTACATACCTCACTGTTAGTGATTCCCCTGTTCAGGCAGGAAACACCATTAAGTTACACTGGTACACATTAGCCTTGAAGTACCGTCACAAAGGAATATCCAAAGGTGACCGGTTGGGGGATCGCGGTGGTCACTCGACTGGTCATCTGCGTCCAATCCATTTCCCGGGAAATCGTTGATTCAGGTAAAAGACCGCACATGTGTTCCATAATGAGGCGGAGTCCCGTTCTGTTGGAAGCATATGGGGGAACTACCGTCCTTTGATAACAGCGATGGAAGCACATCCGCCTGCAGTAATTGAAGATAACCGTCTCCTGTTCTAGTCCCCTCAATGAAGAAGGGTCCTACAATTCGTGTTTCCCAAATCCGAGGCCCCGGGATACTCTAACAGGCCTGGATATAAAGCCATAAACCCTCGTGTGACGTAGGCAAGCTGGGCTCATGGTTGCCGCTTTCACATAAGAAGAAAAAGGGCCTGTGACTGTCACTTTCTATAGTAGTGTCAGTTCATTAAGAGTTGTGTTATGTTCTGAAACTCACGACCTTTCATTAATTTCTTCGAAATCAGTGAGTCATGATGGTACAACTGTTCCAAATAACATATTTGCATTGTTTCCAGGAAAATGCTTGGTTTTTAATAGGTGGTCAAAATTTGAATCCTTAATTAGTCCTGTAAAAACTTTTGAGCGTAGCATAAAAACACTCACTGTTGAGGATAAATTTGTTCAAGCATCTGTTGTTAGAGCAGTATTCCAACGATATGTATGAGAACTATCAATTGCATAATAAGTTCTCTTTGAAAGAACAGGTTAATTTATCTTTTCAAAAAGGTCTGAGGTACACACCTAACACATTAATTTGGGTTTACTCTATTTTTAAAAATAGTGTAGCAGCATATATGCGTATAAGAAATTCCGCTGTCTTATCACTTCTCATCCAGATTACTTGAGACAACTTTCCAGGTAGTTGATCTTCGAATATGAAAGAACAGAAACCTTGTCAGATGCTATAAGCTCGTTCCAAGAACATGAAAAATGCGTACTTTTACTTTTCGACCCAATATAGGAAAACCTAGCGTAACTTATAAAGGTGGTATTGTTCAGA
Source organism: Lepisma saccharinum (assembly GCA_022664845.1). Classification (NCBI taxonomy): domain Eukaryota; kingdom Metazoa; phylum Arthropoda; class Insecta; order Zygentoma; family Lepismatidae; genus Lepisma; species Lepisma saccharinum. The sequence continues at coordinate 3,814 of JAGDQP010050849.1, read as the reverse complement.
CATTTACTGACAAAACGGAAAAAGCAACTACAGCACTCACTCTAATATAGTCATCGTTGTTGTCAAATAGTAGGGATGTAGTTGCACATTCCGCTGTAAAAAAAAAATAATAATAATGCCAAAGCGATTTATGAACAAACAGTAGCTGTAATAGAAACTTTGACTAACTGTACGTTTCACATCATTACTCTCACATCTATCAATAATAAAGCCAACAAGGTTTTTCCAGAGGTTTCATGTCACACCAGGCAAATGCTGGGATCGTACCTAATGAAAATATGCCGTGAAATTTACCTTACAACATCCTCTCCCCCACCCTATCCCGGTCAGAGCCTAAGATGCCCAAAGACCTTAAAATAAATTCAAAAAATAAAAAAATAGTGAAAATAAATATATTTAAAAAACTATGCAATGGGTCATTAAGTTCCAGCTTTAAAACCCAATGACCTGGATAAATATGTTTTTCTTGTATTTGACACTCTTCACTTGATAAAGTCCATACGTAATAATTGATTAAACCAGAACGACGTAGATAAGAACTATATTATACCTGAGACTCCCTTATGTACCAATGTGAGTCTTTCAAGTTCTTCAAGTCGTGAGAAGGCGTCCACACTCAAGTCTATTGTAAATATCATTAATAAATTATATTTCTCTCTCTCTAAAATGAAGAACCTGCTACAGTCGAAACAGCACCTCTCACGGAAAATTCTCTATCAATCTTCTTCATCTTCTTAGAGATCCAAAATGACGGGTAGCATGACACATCAGTTCTACTGTTAATGGTGTTGGAAATATCAAGCTCTAAAGTTCATTTTCCCACGCTTTCGGCAGCCTTTAGCGCTGAAACGAAGCAATTGTGCACCCTCGATGGTAGGTGTTCGGAAATGAGAAGTCAATTCCGCAACTCCTAATTTCGGATTTCCGATTTCCAAAATTCCGACATTTCCCCGACCTGAGCCACCTAAAGTCCATAAATAAAATTTAATCCAACATTCCGGAAATCGGACTTTCGAAATTCTGACTTTCCGAATGGGCTTCCTTTCCGGAATTCCGAGCACCCGTACTTGATGGTCTATACATTTTTTTT
>JAGDQP010050848.1:0-14144 GCA_022664845.1 Lepisma saccharinum | reverse complement strand
ACATGTACCTGCACTGACCGGTCGAACAGCAAAGGTACAATTGCACAGCAACACCAACATTAAAGTGTACACTGGTGCAATCAGTGTCTCCTGTTCGAACAAACCCATCGTTAGCTGCAAACAGGATTTTATGTAGCTCTTTGAAAGCTTATGTTCACGTAGTAGCCGAAAGGAAGTTCCTTTACGAAAGTTTATGGATTTCGTTCGTCTCTGATTAATTTCGTTCTGTCTCTAGAAGAGAGAGGTGATTTCGTTCTGTCTCTAGAAGAGAGAGGTAAACGCAATCCGAACAGCCTTCTTTTGGGACTGAGGAAAATACATTGGTCAAAGTAAACAGCCGTGGGTTTCGAAAGCGAAGAATTTCTGATTATGACGGTAACACACTACTTATCTCTATTAATAGGTCACCTTGTCTCTATTAATAGGGAACTAAATAGTCTAGTGGTTAGAGCGTTGGACTCATGTCCGCGTGTTCTCGGGTTCAGTTCCCGGCTGGAGTCCCACTTTTCGGCGTCCATCCAGCGTCGTGAATAAAAACGTGACGGTCACTCGGCTTAGAAAGCCTCTAATACGGCTGTTCGTGGCCAGGTGGCGCGCAGGTCCTCACTGCCGTCACTCAGGTGGACGCAGTTCCACCAGCCGCGGACAGATGGCATTGGGATAGGCTCAGGACCTTTCGGTCTGTAACGCCCGTGGTTATTATTATAATTATTTTATTGTCTCTTATTAATATCCATGTCGATTCCTTTGAAAAGGAAGACAGTAGAATCTATAATACGGTAGTACTTAGATCAATTTTCATTTTTTTTAAGTCTCTGTTGGAACCTATTGGATAGCGTGAAAGAAGATTAGAGACCACAAATTAAATGAAGTGAATATTTTCTGCAACCTTGTTTATCCAACAGGTTTTGTTCACTTCATGTAAAATCTTTATCGCCTTGTACAAATTGGTTAGCCTTTATTACTCACTTCGTTGATTTGGTTTCGAAACCTTCTTGGATATCTAAAAAAGGACTGGATGATATATTATAGAGGAGACATGTAATAAAAGACTGAGTGACAGATTGTTTATTTTGACGTTAGGGTGATGTTGATAAATTGACTAGGTGCAGTCTGTAAATACTGTGGAGTCTAAACGTAGATAATAATTGTACCTTAAAGCATAAAACGACTTTATTCCCTGGTGCTAATGTACTTATTAAGCGCTGAATCTTGCTAAAATAAATAAAACCATAAAACACCGTTAATAATGATCATAACATCAAAATTTAGCAAAAAAAAAAAAAGTTTTGTCGTGCATATGCTTTGACTCCTCAGGGCGTTATCTACGAAGCGGGACTGGAGACGAAAAACCGAAGTGAAATTGTTTCGAATAAAAAATGTTTTTAGTATTCTCGACAGGTAGGTACCCTTACTAGGGGTGGTGTGATCTTTTTCAGGGAGTTACCCGTAGAGGAACATGTCGATCCATATTAATTTCCCTCTTAGAGGAACAGACTTACAGATCTCTACTAAAATAGCATCTTTCTAACATTTGTGTAAACTTTTCCATTCTTTGTAAGCTCTCCTGCAACATTTGTTAGTTAGGCGTGCATCAATCGTTGTATTATCAACGAGAAACTCAACTTTCAGTGAGTATGCAACAGGTAATAAAAGAGCAGTAACTGTTAGTGGCCCCGGTGGATGAATGGTTCGGCTCGCCGCCTAATAATAAAGGGTGCGAAGTTTGTTTCCTAGTGGGAATACTTTGAACGTAGGCACTCGGAATGCACTTCAAACGGTAGGTGTCCTCGTTAAGCCATTATCTCAATTCCTTGGAAGCGAATGACAAATCACTATCGGTTCATCATACCGAGAAATCCTCAAGCCATACATCTGTCTCCGCAAACAAAATCAGTCCAGTGGCGGATTCAGAGAGGGAGTGCATGAGGTGCGCGCCCCCTCCTCAGGGAAAAATCGGACAAATCTAATTTATCTAGGAATATCAATTCTGGGGGATACCGGTTTTATATTCCATCATAAAGGGTAGCAATAGGAGGGGGAAATATGATAAAGTTATAATCTAAAAAATCACTTAGCGGAAAAATTTCGAAAATATCCTGGTCGTCTTATTCCACCTACTTCAAGAAAATCCTGGATCCGCCACTGAATCAGTCTTTCCTTATGTGAGAAACCGATTAGCGCGTACACAAATTAAGTACGTAGTTAATTGTAGTATTTACTGGTGTCCTAACAATGTAGGATATTTAGATGCTTCTGCTCTTAAATCGATAATTGCAGTTGAGATAAATGATGTTTGTATCTTTTCAGTTAGCGTTGTGTGGTGTGTTGGAAGGAAAAGGGCAGCCAAAGTTCACGACAGGGAAATGGAATCCTCACCAGAATTGTACGCAGTTTGTTACAGCCAATGAAACGCACGTCAGGAGCTGGGACTTGCGGACCTCAAAACAAGCCTGGTGTATAGAGGGGGCTCATTGTCAACTAGTCAGGTAAAATAATGGTTTCTTAATCGAAGATTTGCTCTTTTTTTAATGTAATTTCTTAGCTGTATTCGTATTCCTCATTGATATTTCAGATCGTGTAGTTAAGTACGTGTATTGTTTCATTTAGTTTATTACAAAGTAGACTGTAGAAATTAACTTATGACTGACTTGTGGAATCAGAGAAGGAAAGAATGCATGGAAAGAAATTTCAAGCGAAGGTATTCTGTCCACAAATTTTGCCGATATTTTATTTATTTTGATTAGGTACTATTATCACCATTCGCTTGGTAGAACTAAGAATAATATGAAACAAAAAAAAAAAAAAGGATCCGTAGACTCGAACTAGTCTGGAGTGTCGATTCGTAATCCGCGACGTTCACAAATCGGCCACGGAGGCTGCGTTATATAGTGTTGTAGATACAGTTTTCTTTCATATATATTTAGAAATTCATCAGGCCTGCTAAGTTTAAATTTTAGTAAAAGCTGATATCGGTGGTCGGTATGTACAGTAGCTGACAAAAGATAACAAAAGATGATATTGAACGTAATTACTATCTAAATTATATCTCCAGAGAATAAGGCAGTTTACTTGTGATATTTACTTTTATTATATTCGTCAGTGACACTCGGAGCTTTCTTTAAGAATTTTTAATCAAATTCCTGTTCGTAATATCTCCTCGGGTGTTATGTCCATCTTCGTGGAGGAACGGAACTGCTTTATTTTGTCGGATAATAGTCATAAAACTGAATACTCTCTCCTCTGTCGCAGTGCTATGAGAGCAACGTTAAACCAAGCTGAACAAAATTTCACTTTTTTTTAAATATTTTCTTACACTATTGCAGTCAGTTGCATCGTAGAGATTAATCCAAATTATCTCATAGCCATCAAAAACTTCCTGCAAGTTTTGTTTAATGTGGATGTAATTTTATTGAGGCCATACTTAATGTAATTAAAACAGGCTGATAAGGCTAGTATACTTAACTATTGTAAAATCACACAGCAAGCGTTATAGTTTCAATGTTCTAACATCCTCTTCCTCAGATGAAACACTAATAAAGACTAATAAAAAGCGTCAGAAAGTCAAGAGATCCTTTCTACGTCATTCGCCAATCACGTCCCAGAATTCGTTTACTTTCCAAAACTAAACAAATTTTAACCAATCACAGTCCTTCGTTCACATGCCACACATCCCTAGTCAATTAGAGTGCTAAAAACAAATTTGTAACAGCAAACTCCATAGCAAGGAAACTGAATCGAGGCGCAAAAAAATATTGGCTAAAGGCATTAAATAAACTTCAATTCACGTCCATTCGGTTGTCCTGCTAGTGGCGTCATGACGACGCTGTATTGCAGTTTTGTTTACTGTTCACGCTATAAGTATGTATGTACACTATTAATGTATCATTTTCTTATTTCAACTTCTTGTGACCGTGTAAGGAAAGAAGTTTGCATGTATGTTTCTAAATAGCGGATAGGTTTTGTCCGCTGTTAGGAAGTTCTAGTGTATAGAAATTGAGAATGAATGAAGGAAATGGTAGAGGTCAGAACATGCTATAAGAAGAGTGCAACTGAAGTTTGAATCTTTGTCTTAGTGTTGCCAGGTTGTACATAGTAACACAGGAGTGAATATGTGAATGTTAAGAAATTACTAAATTGGAAAACTCGAACAAATGATGCACTATTGATTGAACATTAGAAATGTATATTTTAGTGTGAAACGTAATCTATGTAAATCAGTGTACAAGTAACCAAATAATTTAGTTTAATTTGTAATTTGTTTAGCGATAAAAAGATATGTGCGAGGTATAAAGATGGCTGAGTTGGACATTGCATTTCTTGAGTAAATCTTGTACGAAAGAAGATCATGATTTGTGCAGATTACATTTTTCTATACTCAGTTTCTGACTTTTGGAAGTGGTATAACATCGTCTATGATTGACCGAGCCGCCGTAGCTCAGTGGTAGAGCGTTGGCGTCGCTTTCGGGAGATCGTGGGTTCGATCCCAGCGGCCGACCATCTGACAGGTTTTTCCTCAGTCACACCAGGTAAATGCCGAGATGGCACCTTCAACGTAGGCACTGGCAGACACCTTCCCGAATCCTATCCCCTCCCCTATCCAGGCCTGAGCCTTAGATGCCTAAAGGCTATAAATAAAATTCAATTCAAATTCAACGACTATGATTGATAGATGAATATTTGTGTATTTACTGTAATTCGATAATAATTTTGAAAATGTACTATAGGGCTTTGAAGCCATTGTTAGTTTCAGTTTTTATTCGTATTAGTAGAGGACGTTAATATCATCAGTTTTCTTCGACTTTTCGAAGATACTCATGTAAACCCATGTTCATTTTAGCCTTATGCTGTAGCTCTATCTAAAAAATCTTAACAAAATAGCTGTTCCATAGTGCAATATTTAAGTTTAGTATAATTAAAGTAGTTCTTGTGTTACTTAGGGGGAGTACGGCTGCTATATATCGTTCTTTCCAACGCTTTCTCTGTCATAAATTTTGTATGTAGAGCTGATAGAGAGATAAATCACTGCCTAGGAGTTTGTAAATTAAAACCATTTGTTTACATTTCAGAGATATGGATTTCAACCCCAACCGGCAGTATTACATGGCAAGTTGCGGGGACGATGGTTGCAGTAAATTTTGGGACATTCGTAAAACTACTGAACCTGTTATGCTGTTGTCTGATCATTCCCACTGGTACGTACACGCTTCATTTATGTATTTAAACCCGTCGTTTTGAAACTAGATTGCTGTTACCATACAACGTTACTATCGCAAGAGAACTTATATAAGTGCATATCTTATTGTGCAGTAGTGTTACAAAAAGCATTTTCCTGGTTTAATATTTAGGCAATAATCATTTGCACGGGGTATTGTGTTCTTTCTGTTCACACAATTCTAAAGACAAGTAGCTGGCGCTACTGTTTTTTATAATTACCATCCTCTTGCTGTTTTCCTTACATTACCAGAAAGTATATTCTGCAAACCATTTTGTAAGCGAAAATGTTGTACGAAGAAAAATATCGACGTAGAGCATTTGGCTAACATGTGACAGAACCTGGGATCGAACCCTGACAGATGCAGTCGTTTTCTTTATTACTAGCAGTATTTTTCGGTTTCATTTTATATTTCCTTATAACTTTTACTTCTGGTTGTTCATGTGAATATATTCAGATTTCTAAATAATTAATGAACGAAAAGTTCTATCCGGACATTTTGACAAAAAACTGTAGTTACACTTAATCCCGTCAAGTTTCATCAGGTGAGGTAATATAAAAAGATATTTTCGCCTGATGGAGTTTGATGGGATCAAGGTAAGCTACACAAGCATTTTCTTTTAAAACGAGGGCGGTAACAAAGTCAAATGTTTGTCTAAATTGAACCAAAACTTTTTTTGTGCAATGATATCTTTTTATCTGAAATATATATATATATATATAAATTTAAGATTTAGACATAATTGAATTTTCTTTTCGATATATTGTGAAAAATTTCTGCTGGCGCTTACTATTTTATTCCCTGTAGTTGCTTTATTTATTTCGAGATCTTCAGTAGTGTTGCGTAGTGTTTGCTTTATGGACAGTGAAAATATTTCATTCTTACTGTTGTCATGCATTTTTAAAAATGTTCGGTTTTAAACACTGTTTTTTATAGTTAAGTCATAAAATATCTTCAAACAGTACTAATTATGTATTCTGTTTGTATTTAAAATGTATTAATTATCTCATATTTTATGAAAGTAAATTTTAACATGGATTTTGTAAAGTATTGTGCTATCTTTTATTTATTTATTTATTTATTTTTTTAAAAAAGCAATGTCAGAATTACGTATTAAATATACCCTTTCAAAAAGCTAAGCAATATGAGATGTAAAAGTTGATTAAGGGTCAGTTCTACAATCGACCGCTAAACTTCTAGTCAGCGCTAAATTGAGGCCAACTCTCATTTTGTGTACTCTCATTGGCCAAAATCAGACTTGGTCTCAACGTAGCGCTGACTAGAAGTTTAGCGGTCGATTGTAGAACAGACCCTAAGAAAAAAAGTTTAAATTAATAAGCGATAAAGCAGGTTGTCATCCTAGATCTTTTCGAGGTCAGTGAAGTGCTCAGCTAGTTTGAACTAACTTTGAGTGACTCTTGGGTTGGTGAACATCAATGGTATGAAGAGCGGAGGGGGAGAAACACAAGCACCAGCTCAGTTCTTTTTGTGTGTAACACTTGTAGGTCGCTTGATAGCATAGTGCAGGCTATTCCCAACATAAAGGGACCTTTGTCAGTCCGTCACCAAAAATTGAGTTTAGCGAACCCGGTTGGTAACTTTGCGGGGTAATAACATGCTGCTCTCTGGTAGAAAAAGCGAAACTCATTGCATGTTTTCTTCATCATGTTATATATTTATGTAATTACAATGAATCTGTCCCGTTTGAAGAAAAGTAATTAAAACGGAAGAACAAATTAACTTATTTTAAAATTGAGAAAATGAATGGTTGTTTGTTAATCAAATTCCGTAATTTCAAATTGAAAACAAAGGAAATCGTCATTATTGTTGTAACTATGTTTTCAAGACAGATTCTTTAAATGAAAAGCTATACAAGCTATTAATTATTATTATTATTAACGCTTTATCCGTCTCTGTTAAAAAGAATATATCTCATGAACCACAAAAGTGTTAAGACGTGGTTGAGATGTCATTGGAAACGTCTTGGGTAGACTAACTCAGAGCCATCGGAAACATCTTGATCGGTGCAAGTGGATCCCAAAAAAGTTGGGGAGGTGGAGGGAATCATTGTCTCACAATGTATCGGGTGCAATTTGAGCAGAACCACGTGCAGATCTTTGGGATGGTTGCTATGGCAATAATCATCAACTTTCAGTTATACATCCGGACTGTGCAGTTGACGGACTACTATGCTTTCAAGCGACCCACGGAGTCTTCGCTATTGGTAGTAGAATCACTGTCCGGACTTGTTTCTATTAAATGCTAGCAGTCGAAATATATATATATTATAATAATAATAAATCACAGCCGTATTCGACTCACTACTGGATAAGCCCTCTCCCCGGAGGGAGGATTTGGTCTACTGCTCCCACGCTGACCAGACGTGTTGGGAGAGGAGAGCCAAAGCTCTCAACTGTGATCGCCGCTGTCTTTTATTCACAGCAGCACAAAATACACAAAAGGAAAGAAATGATTGATGTCGGTTTCTGCAAGTTTGGTGTCTGATTCTAAACTGTTCACGCTGGTTGTTCTCGCTAATTTCTCTAATGATTTTAGTTAGTCTAATCAGGGAATTCTCCGAAATGGAAAAACCGAGTTGCCCATCTTATCTAATAAAGCATGTGATTTAATGTTGATGTGCAAATTCTTAGCGGTTGAGGGCAAGGAGGACAGACTGAGTGCCGAAAACAGTTCGAGGCTTTGTGAGTGCAAACTGTGTAAACATCTACCCAAATATCCTCAAATTTATTTAAGCAGTCAAAATTATTCTAAGCAACCTGTCTCACCGTATATCTCCGGAAGTTTCCAACACTGTTCCCGAAACATTTATAGTCCAACCATTCTAGAATTATTAGCGAATAAATGAAGTTTCAACGCAAAAATTACCATATCTGGTTTGGTACTTTTCATAGTGGCGGTGCATACATCGCATCAACAGAAATGTGTTAGGAACGAATCCCAACAACCGGTAGGAAGCCAAGTTTCGAATGATTTAACATGTTTGCCGATTGAATTTAGAAAAATGCAAATGTACCTTTTGATAAGAACGTTTTTCGAACCATTATAATATGTATGTATGTATGTATGTACCAACATTAATATGAAACGCCTGGCGTAATTTGAACCAAACTTGGTACACATATCACTTAAAATTTAAAAAAAAAAACTGAGTGGGGGTTAGACTCCCGTACCACCCCTAGGAGTGACATGTAAAAATAATAGAAAGCGAGTGATGATATTGTCAAATCCATAGTTTTCGGTGTCGCTGAGATGAATACTGACACTCCCGATGCCGTTTAAGTCCAATTTCAGCCCCCATCGGCGTGAAAAATAAAATAAAATATCCAAAATGACATCGATAGAATTCACTCCTTTTCCTGTTGAATAGAAGACTGGGATAAATAAATACCCGGGGAATGCCGGGTAATCAGTTAGTATAATTATAAAAGCAATGAAAATGGCATCGACAGGATTAGATCCAAGGACTGTTAACCACTTAACCACTAGAGCAGGCGGACTAACTTGTCCAGGGTCCAGAACTTATGTAGAGCATGCGAGTATGTTACTACCACTTTCCTTTGTTGATTCTTCATTAATGGTTGCGTGTCTCGTGTTAGTACTTCGATAGTTTGCATGTCATGTCATGTCGTGAACTATCTTCTAACGCATTATCATGAAAATCCGTGATCCCAAGTGCGTTGTTAGTTCTTTTGTAAAAAAAACAAAAATGCTTATGTATATTAACTATTTTGTTTTATTTATGTCTAAGGGTTTGGAGTATAAGGTACAATCATTTCCACGATCAACTCGTCCTGACTTCGAGCAGTGATTCCCGTGTTATTCTCACGAGCGTAGCTTCTATTTCTTCGGAGCCTTACGGCCATCTGGTGGACGATGAAGGAAATGAAGAGGAAGAAGTTGATAAAGACAAGTAAGTACGACGTAACATAATGCTGTCATTAAAAAACAAAAAAAGTAGGGGGGTTCCCAATAACCCTTACGTAGATGTTGGCTAAGAATAGGTTAGAGTAACGTGCTTTTCTGATTATGATAACCGTGTACCGGTAGGTTTAAGTTTTACCCATTAAACCATTTGAGCCAACGAATGTTTACATTACTGACAACAACAGATGTGGATAGACGACCTTCATGAAATTCATCACTGAGAAATGTGCGACCACGCTGGAATTCGAAAATTCAATTGTACACAGTTCTATTAAATGGTGCTTAATCCTTCATCCCCAAAAGCCAAATGAAGTCGCACGATGCATTGTCGCAGTCTACGAACTACAAATCATACATTTGAAATCATAAAAAAATCATTGCCCGAACGTTTTCACGCTAATCTGCTATTTCTCAAACACAACTACTTCTTCCAACAGTTGTGAAGGCTCAGTGGTAGAGCGTACACCTCTAGTGCGCGGAGTCCCCGATTGATCTCGAATCGTGCCATGTAGGTTTTGTGGTGGACAGACACCGCGTGCGTGGGTTTTCCCACTTTCGTCATTCTATCATTTCACCCATCGTCATCCATTCGGCTTGAGCCAAAGTTGCCTAAAGGCCTTAAAATTAAATTCAAATTCAAAACGAAGGTAGAAGGGTGAAAAGGAAGCTCTCGGCAGTAATACTCTTTCATCTAAATTCACAAGTTTCAAGCCTAGAATAAGCAGTCTTCAGTGCCTCGGCTCGCTTCTTGAATATCCTCAGGGACTCCGTGGCTGAGTAAACGTACAAAGAGTAAGAATAATAAGATGCCCCTATTACCCGGGACTTAGTACAGCGCTGGGCGGGACGACATTTATTATACCAATGAAAAGCTAAGGTGTGACATCTCAGAGACATCAGTAATGTCCGTTGCAAATAAAAAAGCAGGTAAAATATATTACGTATAAACCTGTACGTGTTTTCTGTTGTCTATGACCCAAGCTGGCCAAGTCTTTAACAATATCATATTACATACATTACGTGCATGAGATTGAAACAGTGAGTCATTAATTAAATTTTTCAGCAATCGCGTAGAATCTGAAATAATAGAAATAATAATAATAAAACAATGCCACAATTCATCTATAAAAAAGCAGTAAGAAATTATTACTTTTGTAATGTTCTAACATTTGTAATTCCCGAAAATCATTTAGTCCCGATATCTATCGGTGTCTGTTTCTGTCGCTCTTTCCATTCCAAGCTCTGCTCCAGTAGTGCCATCTGTTGATATTTCCTCGAACTCGGTGTATCTTACAATAACTCCAAATCTATATGAGGCATACTACTACAAGGGAAGATACGAATTAACAGGTGATATTTTTTCCCATTCTGTTTTCTTAAATGGATGCCACGTGCTTACTGTAAACTGCAACTTACTATAGCTGATATAACTCCCATTATTTCATACTTTCAAGGAGGAAATAAAAAATGTGTGCTTTTGAGGTTCCAGTTGATGGTCGTGGCTATAGTGGTGTTGCTATTGGAGTCGTTGATATGATATATTTGACGCCTCTGCAAATTAGCACCAGCCTGCATGCAGTTGCTGTTCGTGTCCACTTCGAACAAAACCGTACAATCCTGAATTTGGGCATAACATTAGCACAAGGCGTCACACTCCCAGGTCTTTCGGCAACTCTCCTAATCTGTCAATGTTGATGGAATGATATCACTGCATGTCATAATCTGTAGGAATTCTTCATATTTCACATGTATTGTTTTCTTAGACGTACAATAGAACCTCGTTAAGTCGGATCGGGACCGAGGCCGGTCCGGGATAACGAAAATCCGGGTTACCCGGAGATTGTCGCGAAAAATCGGTAAAGTGAAGAAAAACATAATAGCATATAGAACGCCTTTTAATGAAAAAAAATACTGTACTTACAGTATACAGTAGTACGTTTATGGCTACACAACAAAACACAGTGAAAAGTTTACTTATTGGAGAAAAAGCTCGTGAGTTTCTGCTGCTTTAGTTTTGAATAACGCTTGCGTGCGGCGCGATCTCGCACTCGCTTCAGCATAAGTTCGGTCGGTGTAGTATCCGCCTGTCGCTCCAAGTAATTTCCGTCCGGGTTATTCGGACATCCGAGTTAAAGGGGCCCGGCTTAATGGGGTTGTACTGTAGATAAATCTAGAATTTCAATGGATGCTCTGCATTGTTATTTATCCCGCTCTTTTCTATTAGGTATATATTTGATAAACTTGCCTTATGGTTTCCGCAAGATTTCAGCATCATAGTTTTAAAAGAATCCAGGTAAAACTCTGCTAATTCATAGGTATTATATTTTTACTGATATACAGATAACTATGGCTTTGAGAATGTTAGGTTTTATTCGGCAAAACTTCTAATGTATCTTCTCTTCCCTTGTGGTAAATGCATCGCTGGTTGAATACATTAGTTCTGTTTGGAACCTGTACAGTGTGGGACAAAGAACGGATCAAATTAGGAAAATTAATAGACATTGAAAATATGGAATATGGTTTCGAGTACATGCGATGTCGACTAATTTTGGAGCAACTAGTAATACAATGGTGCTCTGTTAGAAACTATAAAATCGGTCCAAAATATCAGAAAAGTGCGTCTGTTGTACATACTTGCCTCTAGAATTTACAATTTGTACAACCAGTTATGGAATGCTGAGCTAATGAGAGGAAAGTCGCGTTGTGGCCAGGGATTAAATTCTAAGCCGATCGGTGCGGAGGGCTCTCATCCAAATATCGTTTCTAACAAGTGCATTTCATCCTAGTGATTAATTCGTAATTGATGAAATATTACCCCATTATTGTCGACACATACTGTATATTGTGTGCCTTGTATAATATACAATAAAATTAAAAAGATCCATGGGTGGGCCCCAACCCTCCCTAAAAATCGGTGGATGGACTCAACCCTCCCGAGCCCACCCTGAATTTAATCCCTGATTGTGCCATATGGTAGGATTTTTTTTTGTTGTTAAAATTTTGTATTTTTATTAGTGTTATAGTATTGTTTACATGTAATGCTTTTCTTTTTGTTGGAGTAAAGAACATGCACCTAATCCTAAATTCAATCCCTTGAAAGTTATCTAATTATATATTTTAAATATTCTTTCTTCACAACAGTGGCGGATCCAGGGAAAGGGTAGCACTCCTCTCGGAAAAAATACTGTATTTTTCATAGCATTAATTCAACAATTTATCTCAGGAAAAGCTTGTCAAATTTATCTAGAAATATCCATTTTTAGGGATACCGGTGTGATAAAACGTAGCAATATGAGGGGAAATATTTCTGCTTTAAAATAAGCACGTAGAGCTGGAAATTAGCTAAAATGCCCCTGCGTCACTCACTCACTCCCGAAATTCCTAGATCCGTCACTGTTTCCTATTGTGTTTTCTTATGCTTTCTTTACTCATGCGGAAAAAGAATATATATTCAGCAAATTTCACTGTTGAAAGTATTTTAACATTTTTAAAGCTGATTATTTTTATTTCTTTTTTTTTTCCCCAAGACATGCTAAGTTAGAAGATGGCGTCTTAGCAACGTACGACGAACACGAAGATTCCGTCTACGCTGTTGAGTGGTCGTGTGCAGATCCTTGGACTTTTGCTTCGTTAAGTTACGATGGCAGACTTGTAGTGAACAAAGTACCAAGAGCGGAAAAATACAAGATATTATTGTAATTTATTGTTGTTATTCCTGTTAGATTAAATTACGTACAAAATAGTGTTTAATGAGTATTACTCCTATTAAAAAGTACACCAGCGTATTGCGTTAAACAATACAACTACTTAGGAAGTATGATAAATATGGGGCGAAGAAGAAATAAAGGGCGAAAAAGACTGGTAGTTTATGGTACACTCTGATTAATAAAAGATGGGTACATTTTCTCCAACTCCTACAGTTGCACAATATGACAATCGAGCTCGATGTTTCTAAATTGTGCAATGACTGAGGGTATACACAGAGAAGGAGTGATAAGCGAAGGACCAACAGGACACACACATGATGACGCAATTATCCCTAGGAGTATACTTTCCGTCATCTTAATGCAACAAGTGAATTACTATCGAATCTTTTACTATCCCGTACGGTCGAAATAATAGGACTGATGTTTCCGTTCTATATATGTGAACCATGTTAGTGGCCTATTTTGAGTTATCGCTTTCGTTGGCCCTGAATGTGCTCTGCATTATTTTATAAGGGAATTTAACGTCACGGAGTGTTCTTCGTGTTTCTGTTTCTCAAATCAAGAAATTTCATAATGCCTTCGTTAGTATTATGTCGTAGGTTCGGTATTCTATGTTGTACAATATGAATAAAGACATTTTAAACTTTGTTCAATTTAGCTAACAAGGAAACATACTGATGGGGCAGGAAACAATTCTAAGTTTCTTTCTTCCGTCGTGGTTAGAATGTCAAAATAATTGCACATGCAAATTTTGGCAACACGAGAGCAATTACTTTGGGAGATATGGCCAGCCGAGTGATCTGCGGTGATAGGCCATCGGTTCGAAGGTCCCGGCATGGGTGTGGATTTAAACAGCTAAAGGCGAATCATGACGGGCCGAAGTGCAAAGTTTTTTTTGGGAGATATCGATGATATAATAGTCAGATTCTTGTTTCTGAAGAGAGCAGAAAAAGTGTGGAAATACTTTTATATTTGTAAAATGCTGAAGGAAATTGAAAGTAAATACATAGTACTGGGTGGAAGGCGCTACCTGTTGGAGCGTTTGTTCTTCATGGCCGCCATATTGAATCTCGTTTGGCTATCTTGAATGGGAAGGGGGTCGTGTAAAATGTCATTCTGGGTTAGAATTTTACAGGAAACACGTTGCTTAAGTCAGTTTTGCCATAAATGTATTATTCTTACATATAAAGGTGTGTGACATTATGGGCTACTAATGCAATAGACTGAAGACACCATTTTGTTTTAAAATAATGAATGTAAACTAAATACATGCAAA
>JAGDQP010050847.1:0-14144 GCA_022664845.1 Lepisma saccharinum | reverse complement strand
GTGATATTTTCAATCAGGAAAAATTTCTATTGAGTGGTGTACAGTTGCGTATTAAGTTGATTTCAGCCAAACCCGTATTTTGTCTAATGGGCGAGACTGGAGCTGAGGGAAAAGTTGAAATTACAGATGCAACACTGTTTGTGAAAAATGTTGATGTGTCGCCCACGGTGAAAATAGCACAAAATAAAGTGTTACAAAATCCTAAATTTAGAGTAAAATACCCAATAAGAAAGGTGCGGGTGAAGACAGAGACTTTACCGCACGGCATTATGGACATCACTCTTCCAAATTTGCTTCCGGCATAGTGCCTAAACGTATTATTATTGGGTTTGTTACTAATACAGCTTTCAACGGTATTTACCAAACAAATCCTTTTAATTTTAAGCATTTCAGTGTGTCATTCTTTACATTGTATGTTGACGGAACTCCTGTTCCATCTAGACCGCTACAGCCAGATTTTGATAATAAGCTATATATACAAGCATATTCTACGATATTTACAGGTTCTGGTATTTATTATTCTAATCAAGGTAATGATATTTCACTTGCCGAATATCCTAATGGTTATACACTACTGGTGTTTGATTTAAGTCCCGATTCTAGAGCTAGTGTTGCATTTCATACTAGCCCCCCGCGATAGGGAAGTGTACGATTAGAAGTTCATTTTAAGCAAGAACTACCGTCTCCTGTAACAGCTGTTATTTACGGTGAATTCTCCTCAGAACTAGAAATTGATTTCCAGATAAAAATATATATTAATTAAAAGAAAATGTAAAATACCCTTGAACTTTATGAGGCATTACAACAGAATTTGCTTAGAAACCATTTTATAGGTGTATATGCTGCAGATCAACTACCTCCGTTTATTCATACATTTCCTGCAGCCATTATTATAAATACTGATCCTAGTAATAAGCCCGGTGAACATTGGGTTGCTGTTTATATTTCTAATTCAGGGCACGGTGAATATCTTGATAGCTATGGCCTTCCACCATATATACCGTATCATATAAGGTTTTTAAAACGAAACTGTTTATTTTATACGTGGCATTCAATGTGATTTATCTCAATTCTGTGGACACTATTGTTTTCTCTATTTAGCATGTCGTGCATCTGGCTATTCACTACAGGAATTCTTAAATAAATTCTCAAATAGGTACGAAAAAAATCAACGGCATCAGTTTTAACGGGGAACTAGATTTAGTTACTTTTTATTCTCTTTTTATATACAATTAAAAATACGGGTCGTCATAAAAGAGCATAGAAAGTAACGAAATCTAGTTCGCCGTTGAAATTTTTTTCGTACATATTTGATATTATGCTTTAATCGTTTATGAGAATGGTCCCTGGCGCGAGATCAAGTTCTCCGTAAGCCTTATATATATATGTGTGTGTGTGTGTGTTGGTCCCTGGCGTGAGATTAAGTTCTCCACAAACAATGTTTGTGTGTGTGTGTTGACCATGAGATGAATAGCCAGATGGGTTTAGTTAGCAGTATACACAAAACATTGGTATGACTTTATGGCGGAAGCCCTGTGTAATTTTTGCTATGTTAATTACTTGTTGTTGTTTTTTTTTAAAAAAAGGTTCCTGTAGTCTTTTATGTGATGTTTAGTATAATAAAAGGAATATTAAAAACAGTTTTTTTTATTATTTTTTCATAAGATAATAAAGGTTCTTATACTCTGCTATTATAACCTTGTGTGCTATGTCAGCTTAAATCGAGCTCGTAGCCTTATATAAAATAACCCATGTTCTTTAGCAGATATACCACGCGGACTGGGGGGTAATAGAGCGCTAGAGTATAATCTCCTATACCATGCTCTGTAGGCTAGGTGTGCTATGTTCTTCAGGGTTCTATAAAAATGGTTCATAGCCTTTTATAAAATGCTCCATGTTCTTTAGCCGATATATCACGTGGGCTGGGGGTGATAGAGCGCTAGAGTATAGTCTACTATGACCTCCTATACCATTTTCTATAGGTTAGCTCGAGCACGCGACTCAGGGTTTTATAATATGGCTCATACTCTTTTATGAATTGGATTAAATTCTGATTAAATATAAAACAGGGCCAAGTGCCGCCACTCTACTTCTGTGCCAAAACAGGATCTCAGCCCCTGCAAAATTATGTTGAGTGTTTGGTGGGATCATCCATTTTGAGCTCTTACCACATAACCAAACCATCAGTACAGATTTCTACTGTCAGTGGCTTGAACGCCTACGGACTGCATTGTTGGAGAAACGTCCTGCTCTGGTTAATCGCAAGGGTGTGTTCATCCACGGTGATAACACGCGCCCACACACGGCAAGAAAGACCTGTGCTGAGATCGAGGAACGGGCTGGTAGGAACTTCCCCACCAGGCGTTTTCACCAGATCTTGCACCAACAGATTACTGTCTTTTTCACAGCCTGCAAAACCACCTTTCCGGGAAAATACTGCTATATGAGAATAACGTACGACGAACAGTAACCCAGAACTTTGTCTCGAAAACCGGTGACTTCTTTCAGCAGAGGATTCAACAACTGGTTGACAGATGGCAGCGTGTTGTGGAGTCCGATGGAGACTATTTTCCTAACTAACGGTAGTGTTCCAGATAAGTTATCGTTCTTTCTTCACGATTAAAAATAGACATTGTTTATAGGATAAGCTGATAGATGGATAGCCGGATATAAGCCTAACAACAAGTTTTCTCTATGCAAATAAACTGGCTACCGAACTAGCGACTTTTCACTTACCATGTATTACACATTTCCTACCGTGAGGTTTAGAATTACATGGTTTGGTTAACTCTTTCAGTGGTATTCTAGAACACACAGGACATCCTTATCGTAGAATAATACAACATATATTATTATTAATATATAGTGCTCGAGCTGTGTTGAGCATACTTCTGCACTTCCATGACATCCTAGAAGACAAGAAAACAGGTATGCATATAATAGACCAGGAGTTTTAGATAAAAAGCACTCTTATCTCCTATTAAATACTATAAAGCTTTTTGATACATAGTATAGTCAAGTATTGTATACTGAACAATATATTAAAAGCAGGGCGTTATTCGTTACCGATGGTAGTAGGGGAAAATAATTAATGTCCAACCAATAATTAATGTCTAAGCTGCTCTGAAAAAAAACTTTACGGGTGGTTTTCCCGCTTCAAGGTCACTGAAAGACCGCCAGGTCCCATTCAGGGTGACCCTCGACGTCCCGAACGGACGAGAAACATCGTCAGAATTCATGGACTGATTATGGAAGGCCATCGCAGAAGCACTGACGAAGGTGTTGATTTGTTTTGTGCACGCTGGAGTTCGTGCCAACGGACTTTTAGCAAGTAAATGCAAATGAAAAGAGTTGCAGCAAAATTCATACAGCCATGAGCACACAAAACCTTGATTTGAAACAATTTTTCACCAGCATGATCCAACTTTTCCATCCGCAATATTCACTCGATCTTGCTCCGAGTGGCTTGCTTTTAGTCTCCCGAATGAAAAAAAACTCAAAAGAAAACGTTTTGCAGTTGTGCAAGAGGTGAAGAAAAAGTTACGGAGCCATTAAAAGGTATCACTTGGCAAGAAAGAGTTTCACGACTGCTTCGAAAATGGATAACACGTTTAGACCGGTGCTTTGCTCAAATAGACATTACTTCGAAAGCAATTCAAGTTGTAACACTCAAAAATAAATACATAAATTTATATTACAAAATTCCGGTCACCCCTCATGCGCATGAACAAATACATTTGGAAATGTGTTAATAAACAGAATATTAAAATCTCCGTAAATTGAGAGCTAGAAGTTCTTTTAAAAACCCTCAATTCTTATTTGATCCGTATTGTTTCTTATAATTACCTTTAAGGAATAATGTAGAAATATTACCAGAACAGTCGTAGTAAATATTCTCTTTATGCTAGTTAAGATATCATTCATATATGTCAAAATCTTCTATAGTAGATCTTAAACTTTAGGCGATTGTATCGTCATCCGTTCTTCTTGCTTTTATTTAATTGCTCCAGAAAATATATAATTTATACTTACTAAAAGCACACATGTTCCCATCAAGGCTGCCTTCATCTTAGAATCCAGATGGATTGGAAATTGAAGTACAAAGGTATCAGATTTTGGAAACTGATCTTTCATATATCCAGCAGACTTTTTAATTATAAATCCAATTAGTTGTCCATTCTGTTTTGCATAGACCTAGAAATCAAAATATATATTGGGTTCTCAGCAATAAGGATATGCAACTTGCATAGAAATGCTTAGGTTGTTATACAATGTGTGCAAAAGATTTTTTAAAAAAATACAAGAGTTCTACAATGTTTATATTTTTGACTTTGCTTGTGAGAAGTAATTTGTTCCGCAATAAACCTTAATTTAACCATTAAACAATCATGAAATATTAATACTTATCATTCGAGTAAGTGTCCAATATTTTCTCCTTAATGAAATAAGTCTATTCGTTTTCAAGTGCCTCGACTCATCTGATTCTTTAGTTCAACTGAATTGAACACGAGAGACATAATATCCAGTTATAGTTCAACCACTGAACATATCAAAATATTAAGGGAAATTATTTGGCTGTAATTAAACACAAAGTAAACATGCAAAAAAAAATAGAAAACGACAAAAGGAGAACATTCCTAAATTTTATACTACAATCATAATATATACTAATCACAACAAAAAGATTGTACAATTGTAATCGTATAACACACAGTGTGAGTGATAATTAATCCAGTAGCAAACAAACGTGCTTTCAACGTTGATTTTAGTAAAATTCGTTGATTCACCGTTATCAGCTGAAAACTTAAAACTTACATTTCTTATTTTTTGCTTCTTGACTACGTTTATTATTTCTGCGTACAAGCCTATTCGCATGCCTTTACTTCAGATACAGTCTTCGTAACATGAACGAAATAGTAAGAAAGTAGTTCTTCCGAAGGTTTCATAGCCAAATGGTTAGAATGATAAATTACAAAGGACGAGTGTGGAAAGTTCCAGGTTCGAACCACATTATAGACAGTTTGATAATTTACAAACAAAATAATATATGATCATAAGCAACGGACGAAGTCCAACTAAATATGTATACCAACCAGCAACCAAGCTGTTTTGGCCAACTGAAAAAGATTGAATAAGTACGCATAAAGAACGTTTCTTCATCGTCCACTTCTTGACGATGAACAATACGTTTATTTGAAAAGTTGATTTCAACTTGTTTCTCAACCATTATTCAACGTCGAATAAACTGTTGAAAAGGCGCACATTCGAGTCCATAAACAACGGTTAAACAACGTTTCGGTTCTAACGTTTAATCCACGTATTTTCAATGTATTTTTGATACTGGGGTACGTAATGTTAGTAATCTGTTGCCGTTCTTAGTGGTTCTTGATCTTAAGTGTGACACATCCTGTATACAATATAGTACCAAATGGAATCTGAACCACATGTAACAATCGCTGTTATGTTAGTTGCAGATACTAAGGCTCACGTTGAAAGAAACAATGGTTGTTGTAAATATGATGGTAGTGTTTGCCTTCCCAACGGCAAGAAGTTCCACGAGAGATTGCATCGAGATCCAATCAGCCCTTTAAATATTACAATATTACTGGTATCTTCGAGAAATTTGTACCTGATGACCACGAGGGAATGGCGCATACCCGAAGAACGTAAAGAAGTGAAGTGAGCATATCTGTTCTACAGGAGTCACATTGGCGTGTTTCCGTAAAATCGAACAAACTATATAGTTTGGAAATACAATACGATTGGCAACTATGAAGAATCCTGACCCATGACTCGGAATATACCTGTATGGCATAGAAAGCACTCGGACTTTGACAGATCTTGGTCCAAATCGAAAGTCAAACCGGCGAGGTTGTCCACAAATCATCATTGGGACCTATGTAATCCGTGCCTGGTTGATTGGAGAACCCGTCGCCTGAGCAATTACCGTACATAGATGAGAAGGGAAGTTAGAGTATGTAACAGTTTCATATACAACATAGCTCCTTCGCCATCACTGCGATTCTCTTTTCTTCATCAATAATGTTGCCTTGTTTCTTCGCGAACCAATTCTCTACTAAAACAGGAGTTGCTCCATTTCGAAAATATGCCTGCAATATCTGTTGACTGAAGTGTTCTTTTAACTTGCTCTTTAAATACTTCTCAGCTTAGAAGTTATCAGCGGGACTGAACATTACACGGTAAAGGTCACTTACTAGTTGCTAGCATTCTTCCTCTTTTAGATGTGTTCGAATAGTTTAAAAACGCGTTTTCCTTCTTTCCTTTACAATCCGAGTCTGCTCAGAACATTCGCCAGGAATATGTGCCCGTTTGTTTACGTGCTAATATGCAATATTTCCTAATTGCAAAGTGAAACGTACACAACTTTTAAAGAGTGTTTTTTAACCGTGAAGCAGTTGTTTCTGAAACAGAACAATGACATAGATTTAGAAAATTGTTCAAAAAGAAGTATGAGCTTATTGAAATTTCGAATGTTAACTTCTAACTATTCACAAAACGGGAACACTCAATGTTGTGATCGACTCTAATTTTAATTTATTGATTATTTTGTATCAATTTTATTTTATTTAATTTTGCATTCTATTTTTCTTAAATTTACTCTCAATCCTTTAAAAATATTTAATCTTGTTGTAAATTCTGAGGAACAATAAAGATGGCGGGCAGAGATTTTCAACGTGATCTCTTTTAGCATTGAGTATATGGAAAAACACACACACACATATGTATATTATGACGTAGATAAATCGTTCCACTTTCCTTCAAGCAGCCATCTTTGGTACGGACAGGAAATCATCCGATTATCACGTGAAAGCGTCAATAAGGAATAACAAGAGCAATGAACTACTGTAACCTCAATAATTTCGTCATCTTGGAAATCATATAAAAATGGCTTGTAAGACGCTCTCGATCGCCACCACGACACCTCTAGAAGGAAGCTCTGCATTTCTTATCCAATAGAAGCAGCATTATTTTTTTTTTCAGAAAAGCAGTCCTTTTTTTTTAACTTTAAGAAGTCATTAGAAGAACACATCTTTCAACTTTAAATTCTGAGGTATGTTTCTTTGATTCTATATGCTTGTGCTTGAATAAGACCCATTTGCCTGAACTACGTACATGCCCTGTTATCCAAGTTAGGATTTCTTTCACGAATTGAATTCATCTTTTGTGTGTCATAAACTCGTGTTATAAGATTACGCATTGAGAATTTGCGTCCTATTTAAGGAAAAAGTAAAATCTTGTACCTTTTCATTCCTAAAATTAGAACTTAAACCATTCCAAAAGAAAACGTTATTTCAACTTCATTTAACTTAATTCTCGTTGAACGTCCCTCTCGTAAGTGCTCATCCCTTTTATCTGAGTTACGCTTATTTTTACGTTACTTAGCCCCCAAATAACCAAAACTAAATCTATAGAAAATACGCTCCCATACAAATAGCGAGAGATTTCACTCTAAACATTTATATTTCTTTACGGAGCAAGCGAGACGTTCACAATGTTGAGCACGCTTTTCGAAAATAGAAGTAAAACATGCATATATATATATTCTAAGAATTTTTTCATTTATAATTCCGAAGAGTGGCATGGTTAATTGCAATAACGGTTTATATCTTTTATAATACTATTCTTAAATATGTAAAGGTCTGAAGCGCAAAGCAACATTTGACTTTTTTACAAGTTCAATACTAAAAGAAAGAGAACATATATTTTTGACAAAGTGCAAGATACATTTATTATTATTTTAATTTATACTCTTCAACGTATGTTGTTGCCATCGTTCAAATTAAGTGATTTGTTTACCCCCCAAAGTCTCGACAACCTCCCCCCCCCTCCAACTTTAAAATTGTTGTTGTGAGAAATTGATAGAAACCGTACAAAACTTCACTTACACCCTCCTAATTTCGACTTTACACCCCACTAAACTGAAAATCCTGGGGGAAACCCTGTGTAAAAGTACTTTCAGGGAACAGGATATAACCCAGAGGAGATGAATGATATTGAATATTTTTACTGAGCTATGAATGAAGACACAGAGGAAAGCTGTTTTCCATAATTTAATTATAGAACTTATATTTCAATCTTTATTTTTAACGTATCCAATGCACTTTCCACGGTGCTTGTTATGAGCTAATCTACACTACAATTCGGAATAAGTAAGTCATGTCCTAGACTTCAAGTAGACTCCGTCTCCAGCATTGAACGGCCTGTATACAATATCCTGCTTCAATGGAACGAAAATCGACCGTAATCCTATCTATGTTGACAGGCTATTCGTGTGTGTCCGTTATTTTCACAGGGTCCTATTTACGATATGGATGGGATCTCTAATCCGGATTCTGGCTGTTTTTCATCACTTCATAGCTGTGAGGAACATGTACTATATTTCGCTTTTCGATCTTCTGATCACTCTTAGAAATCAGTTTTCCAAATCTACAGAGGAAGAAGAATTGGATCATTACACAAACTTTGTAGATTGAACAACTATTGCACGGCTGCAGTGACTCCCCTCAAAATTCTCTCCAATCCTCGGACCCTCCCCAATCAAAGTATGGATGAGAAGAATGAAAGAAGAAAGAAGAAGATGACTCCTGCAACGAGTGAAGAGACTACTAAGAAGGAAGATGTACGACCAACAGAAGGCATCAATCACTAATATTTTATCTCGTTGCAGGAAGCAGGAAAGAAGAAGATGCCAGTCTTCAAGTCGTGTGTTGTCATGTGTCGTACTGTATCGTCTTGTCTAATATGTGTTATATGTTTAAATGTATGTATGTTCTTCTTTAATAACATTATCATATAGTAGATAGGAACAAAGGAAGTTTGTTCTCCTCCTCCCCCCCCCCCCCTCCCCAAGGAAGTTGCAAAAGATTTGGAACAAAGGCCAGGAGAACATTCTGGATGCCTGGCCAAAAGTCCGTCCCACAACCCCAGAGGTCTCTGACCGATGGAACACGGGAGCTTCTTGGAGTACCGGAATTCCGGCAATTCAAGAATATCTAGGGACATGCCAGCCCCAAGGCAAGGAGCTCAAAAATGAGCGTGATGTACGACCTTGAAATTACACAACTTGGCTTGTGTAAAGGATACAAAGAGGTATGCGGTTCCTAAATGTAAAAAAAAATCTACAGTTCATCCACATGGCCACTGCGTAAAATTCGAGTTGGGAAGAATGGTAATGCATTAAAGTTTTTTCAACTGGGTCGCTAGCCCATTTTACTTTGGTGAGGGCCAAGATTATTGTACGCACGATTGTGATTTGTCTTTGGATATTATAATGCAATCTTAAACTCACAAAATGTATCAAGTTTAACCTACGGGAGCAGATAACGTTAGCGTGTCCTGCAACAGCAAAGCAAGCATCACCAAGGTAGGGTGGCCCATTTCTGCGAATGTGATAAAACCTTCAGAGCGGAAATGTAGCTTTCGAAACGACAGTGTCTAGCTGCTATGGCTTTATCAAATCTGGAGGTAAAGAAAACAAAGAAATGGATGTTAATACAATATTTTAGCTTACCTCGTATTTTGTATCTTCGGAACAACAACTTTCACCACGAAGTACTAATTCCTTTTTGCCATCTTCATTGGATATTACTATTTTTGCACGCAAACAAGTCCATCTTTCTTGGATAGTTGCTATCAGCCTTTCCTCAGGATAAGGACAGTACACTTTGACATGCTAGAATTTCATAAAAAAGTTTGTCAGGAAAGGGTTTCTAATATGTATGAGAAGTACACTCGAATGTACTTTTCTTGCAACATGGCAAGTATTATGAATATACTAATATTTATTTTTATGGGGCGAATTTGGACACACAAGCTAATATGTACACTTCTCACATTATTACTACATGGAAATTGGCATAACTTTGTATATTAATCCTTCATTTTTCATGATTATGTTGCTGATACACAAAAAATTCAATGAAATATATGACACAGGAAAACGAAATCAATAATGAAAATTGAATGGGGATAATATGAGCGACCAAACTTGTAAATGAAACTAGAAATAATTATTAATCAGATATTCCCTGATATAAAACTTAATAAAGGTAGTAAACAAGGTGTAATCATTTCTAGACAGAAAATAACAATTATTGGTAATAGCCAGGCATGTCATGCTGTACTGTACAACTAACTGTAAGACATTATCGAACAGATAATAACAGCTTTAGTTCTGCAATACTATCACAATTGTACAGTGTTCTGCAGAAACTAACCAATCCTGATACTTGAACGACATTCTGCAGAAAACAAACCACAAATATGTATAAAATGAACTTAACTATGCACAAATTAAAGATTAGAAATGCCAAATGTTCCACGTGTCTTGTTTGACCAAAAAATGTCCACAGGTATGTTCGATGCGCTCATCGCCATATTCCCATCCTTGTTGCAAGTACCAAATCAATCAGGAAGAAGTGAAAACAACAGCTACCAGCGAGCGACGGTCTAAGAGCCACACTTTCGTGTTATCTTTTGTTCCAAATGCCAAACTCACAAGAACTGTTGTCAGTGACCATAGCTTTTTAAGTTGGGATAGACATTTCGCCACCATACGAGAGAAACCCAGAAAGGTAATTAAGGCCTTTATTCCCTAACACTTACACAAGATGGTTGAGCCAGATAAACGTGTTAATCCATTGCATGTAATCCCAATGACTTCCAATCATTTGTTAGATTTTAAGCAACCTGCTGATACATTGTTGTCATGGAAGAAATGAAATATTTCCAAACACAATGCTCAAAGTGTGCCACACGCATTCATCACAAGTAGCTATTAAAACTACCTACAATGACCGAGAACATTGAAAGTTATTCGATGTTCTCAAAACAGGAAAAACTATGGCTGATATACAACAATCTTTACTACATCTGAAAGTTCATCCCCGTTTGTCTGCTGAAAGAAAATAAGGATCTGCCGACCATGTTGTCTTTTCTTGCTGAGCAGCACAGAGAGTTTTATAGAAAACTTTGAGCAGCTCAATATTTTTTTCTACTAATGTATATATTGTTAGGGTAAGGGTACAATAAAAGCTTATACTTCTACTCTTTAAATATCATATTGCTCTAACTCTGACCTGCTATAATCGTCAATACAATGTTCTGCTTTAACAGGCATAGCGGTTCAAAAAGCAACCTGCTGAATTGCACTTGGAACCAATGGTTACTTAGTATGCCCCTTAGAACATTCTTTTTGTGTACGTTTTTGTATTCTTAACCATTCTGTTTTTCGCCATTCTGATGTATACAACAAACTCCTTTGGTGTCATAGAACCGTCTACATGATGTCGATAACATACGTTATGTGAAACCAAATCTATTGTGTTTTGCTTCTCCTGTAAAATTTCAAATTTGACACTTAGAACATTTAGCATTGCCATTTTTCCATCATTCCAAACCACTATACAAAGCTTTCCGTCCACATATGTATAGAGATTTAACAATCAAGGCTATGTAATACTACAGTTGCTGTCACGTAACCAAGTTGATCCAGCCAGCTTCAGTGGTGGATATACTCCAAGAGAAAAATACGTTATGTAATAATAGTATTCACCAAAATTCTATTTTAAGCTATAAATTTATATATATGATATCACCCGAGAACTGTTAGGTTACCTTTGACCAGGATTAATTTAAATTACATTCAAATAATTATTTCTAAGCGGCTATTCAATGCCGCTTCACACACTAAACCCCAACTTCACATAGATTTACCAGGATTATTAATTTTATTTGGTGTTTCTCATAAGTGTGGATATTGTATCCCAATTCGTTTCGTATTTAAATTATTGCTAATTCAATCCAACTTGTATCTTTCTCGTCGTACTGAAGCATTACTAAATCAGTTCCTAGAAATCACATATAAATAAATGCTTAAATGAGTATTACCAAATCGGTGTCCAGAAATCACTTTACAATTCTATAATTTGAATAGTTGTATCGGCTGTTTAAACTCATAGTATCATCAGATTAAAGATCCAATTCTTTCAGCAAATATTGTGTAGAACCATATATCCAACAATCAATATATTGAAGTATTTAGAATGTTCTCAAAACTTTAAGACATTACAGTCATTTATTTTGAAACTAGGATGATCGATCGATTTTTTTCGTTTCTTTTAAATCATATGTTGCGCATCAAAATCTTGAATTCCAAATCTTTGAATGGAATTCACACACCTAATACATAACAACCATTTCCTGACATTCAAGGCAACAATCTCACCCTTACTTTTACGTGAATATGTATAGTTATGACTCGCTTTGCTTCGCCCCCAAAGGGAGATTTGCCCCATTTATTGTAACCTACTCTTGGTCATACATCTTCATACAAAATTTCCTTTCTCTAGATTGAATGGTTTGGAAATTCGGTTTTGGGGCAGCAATTTTGGATCCAAGTTGACGACTTTTTGAACGTTTTCTTATATTGCCGTGACCTATTTGTGATGGTACACCTTCATGTAAAATTTCATTTATCTAACTCAAACGGTTTGGAAAATGGGGTTTTGGGCGGGCATTTTGAATCCAAGATGTCGACTTTTCCAAAATGTTGTAATATTTTACTAAACCACTCCTCATAATGCACTTTTATGCCACATTTCGTATCTGTAGCTCAAACGGTTTGAAAAATGGATTTTTAGGTCCGCCATTTTAGATCCATGAAAGCGTCTTTGGATACATTGTGTAATATTTTAATAACTTATAGTGATAATGTATCTACATACCAAATTCGGTGTTTCTCGTTCTAACGGTGAGGAAAATGGATTTTTGGAGTTCGTCATTTTAGATTTAAGATGGGGACTTTTTCTAAATTTTGTAATATTTTCGTAACCTACTAGTTATGTTGTACCTTTATACCAAATTTCACTTCAGTAGTCCTAACCGTTTAGGCTGTGTATTCTATATGACAATGGGTTTGGCGGCCATTTTGGATTCAAGATGGCGACTTTTTCAAATTGTCGGATTTTTTCTTTACCTACTCATGGTCCTACATCTTTTTACCAAATTTGGTGCTTCTAGCTCCAGTAGTTTCAAGGTTACTTGATTGAAAGCAAGCGGACTTATCGGCAGATTCATGGGTAACCATCAATAATGCATATTCCTCAAGTGGATGTACGTATTGGCCAAACCTACATTGTCATGCGTTGAACTTTTTCGGGTGAGGCTTTGGATCGGATATAACACCAAACTGGTCCAACTCGTTCAAGGCATTATCACCAGGAATAGAAACAGGTCTCTTGACTAAAAGACGACGATTGAAAGTAGTTCCATCCCATACATGCTCTTCTATTCTATGTACGTATTTACTTCAAACATAATATGTTGTCACATGATTCTGCTAACGGAAGTAAACTGTTGCCTAAAACAATAACATTATCAATCCTAGCAACCAATCAAGTTTAACTTGATATCTTAGGTTGTCCTGCTCTGGAATCAAATTAGGTCACTAAAAAACCAGACATATTTTAAAATTATAACATAGTCTGTCGCGTTCACAGAAGGGTAACTTTAAGTAGTAATCCCACGTTACGTAAATACAGTGATGCATATATCCTAGTACTTTCTTATATACCTACAAATTTTATATCAATACACCTTGGATAAAAGCGATCGGGGGAGACTGCAAAGCAAGAAAGGAAACTAATTCCCCAGTAGCCCTAGTCGCCTAATATCGATAACAAATGATTTGCAATTTCAATCGATAGCGTTATACAATATCGAATGACAAATAATTTTGCCGATATTGTCGATCAACAGTGTGCTTTCTTCTTAGAAGACAATTATAAATATCACCAATTCCTATTTAAATGTTCTTTTTATATAGATTATAAAATAGGGTGCAATTGCTTACCTCCACACATCCCCCTTGCCTGACTAAACGCATAACTTCCTTGTGGATATTGTTATACACCCTCAATTCTTCATTAAAACCACTTGTGTGTTGTATCGCCTCGAATATCTTCCGATTGTCAGAGTCTGTAATAAGGTAGTAGCATTTTTCGTAACTAAAAAGAGCTAAAATTGAAAATAAAATTACTTTAATTTCATGCAATATTTTATGTGGCAAGTTAATAGTATAATGACGTGTCAAAACAATACACAATGTTTATGGTATACATTTT
>JAGDQP010050844.1:0-10032 GCA_022664845.1 Lepisma saccharinum | reverse complement strand
CCCCTCTTTTTCATCTCCCTCTCCTTATAATCATGTTTATGCCATTGATTCCTTTCGTGTTTTTTTTGTTTGTTTGTTTGTTCCGTTTCGGTTCTTCTTATCCTCTAAGGAAAGTCCACATTGATTCGTTTCCTTTGGTACTTTCTTCACTTCTGGTTATTCTAATTCGTTTATCATTTGTCCTGTCTAATGTTAATGGATAGTTTTTGAATCTACTCCTAACTTGATCTCCGGTCAATGTCTACCTGACCTCAAATACTCACTTATACCCACACCATGACGTCAATGTTCTTGCGCTATCCTTTGCTCATCTCAGAGAAATGAACCATTATGCAAGTAAGCTATCGCCATCTTGTTTTGCAATAGTTTACCCACCAACATAGTACAATATATTTAACCTCTCCAAATTGAGGTCAGCTCCATCAAACATCTTGATTAACAGCACACTGTGGAAATGACCACTATCACATAATGGGAATTTCCAAACTGTCTTTTACCCCAAACATTCCAACCTTGAATGAAGTCACTGCAATCCCGAACAGGCTACAATTTTGTAACGATGTTACAGACTGGATTACGTCATTACTCACCATCTTATTTTAGCAGTAGATGTACAAACATCTCTCAACAACGCAGGTCAATGACTCCCTCACGTGATGGCAATTTCCAGACGCCGTCACCGCAACCCCGAATAACGTTGTTGGAGTATTACTACTCGGATCTCTTTTTCCCGCCAAATTTAACATACCATCTTATACAAACATCTCCTAACGTCACCTCAATACACACAACATCAAAGAAGGTGGGCGGAATATTACTCCATGGACCATTACTCCCACGATACATCCCCACCTTAGGGATCATTTCTGTCGTGATCATGCACAAACCAAGTGACACTATTTCTGCTTAGCAATTAACCAAAAATCATAAAAATATGAGAGGGTGATGTTGAAAATGTGTGTTGACATGGATTGGCCCCCATACGCTTTGCATTGCTCCCATCTAAGTTGTTTTGAGAGTGTGTGCGGGAAGGTTCAATCCTATGTCATCTCTTATAGATATATGCTCCATCCCTTAATGCATTATCAATGGTTGTCTGCTGTGATTCAGAACTCGCACTAAATAAATGGGAGTGCCTTGTGAAGTAATGATACGTAGACACTTATGAATGGTATGGCCTTCTAGATGTTGTTCTACTTCTACTTCATATGGTGTGGTGTCTGTTGTAACGCCTTTGATAACTACTGACAACATATTTTTGGGTTTCGGTAGTGGCGGTTCATTGAGAGGTGCGAGATGAACTTCTTTGTGAAATAGTTCTTAACTGTGCCCATTGCGAAGTGATTTTACTAATTCTTTGTCTAGTGATTTAATGATTACGCCATTACGAGTAGGAGTGATTTCAGTTATGGTATCTCTGTGAACATATTTTTGAAGTTGTTGTAGAATAACTTTCGGTCTCTGTTATTTGGTATCGAAGTTCGTGAGTAAGAAGGCGTACGTTGTTGATCTGGTGTTGAAGAGAACTGGTCGTCAGATGCTTGCAGATCCATGTCATTAGAGTCGGATTCGGAAATTCTTATTGAATGAGTTCTTTTAGCTGGAGGTGAGGCAGATGATTGTGATTGCCGCTGGAGCGTTGACTGAATGTAGTAGTTGATCTGAGCTAGGTGAGTATTTTTTGGTTCCACCTAGTGGCGTCATTTTAGGAGTTGTAGAAGTGTTTTGTGAACAATATATGAAATTACTGTTGTGTATTGTTTTCTTGGTTTTGGTATTTTGAAGATATGTAGAGTGATGCGTGATGATTAAAGGATTATCAGTCTCTGTGCAATGACAGCAGTAAATATATAGATTTATCACTTAACTCGCACCCGCCGACGCTGAGTAATGTAGGCACTCCTATAATGGCTGTATACGTAATGATCTCTTCTGTACGTCTGCTATACAGAGTCATCGGTAGTACGCTAGCACACAAAAGATAGGCTAGGTTTGAGTTCTCTGTCTAGTGAAACCTGGTTTCACTATTTGTATACAACTATTGCACTATACACCTTGGTAATGTAAACTTTATGACTGAAACATCTTCCATTACATTCGAGGATAATACAATACGTATAAATCATTAGCAGTAATCGTTGATTACAAATTTAGATTCCAGAATTATTACTATTCTTGCAGTCTGGCCTCCTGGAAAAAAGTGGCTACAGTAACGCCATCTATTGAGCAACATTTAAACACATTAGCAGAACCTTAATGAACATTCGAAACTACATAAAACTACTTAAAATTGTGCAATACATTTATTCTTCGTATTTATAACAATAATATTCGTCATAATATAACATGAAGCCATAATAATTCTTCGCCGTCCTTAGCTACATTTCTTTAATTTCTCTAGATTCGAACAAACAACATGGCTTCCTACTACACAGCGTCCCAGGAAACTGTATTGTTGTAGTGGCTATACTTCTTTGATTTTATGTGTATGCGCATCCAACAACCACACAGCATTATTCGAACAGCAATACACATTTATATTGTCAAACTTGTAGGTCATGAAGGAATGTTGTAATATCAGCCATATTATTTTCCCAGTAATGTAAAATTTACCTATAGTTGTTTAGGAATCACAACTATACAACAATACCAGATATAGGAAACTTAGCACAAGGGTGCCGTTGCCGTGGCACAATTATGGTTACGATTACTATAAATTTTAAAAACATAGTTTAGCAATGCAAATGTAGCTAGATTTACAAGGGCTTTTTGTGTGTATAAATCTATTTATTATTTCCTCTACTGAAATGCCATGACACGAGGCGAGGTATTTTTTTCTGCAAAGAACCAAGATAATTAAAGTGAGATTAAGCTACGTCGAGCTATTATATGCTCTTTAGTTAACTGATAAAGATACTGGCTTTGATTAATTCCGATGTACTTGTACGTACTTTACTGTGTGTTACAAATTTCTCTTATTATTTGCTCAACATTTTCCACTTATGTATAGTATTTAGTAGAAGGAGTAAAATAAAAGAAAAGGGTTAACATTAACCGAGTAAATTTTTCCAGTATAGATCACGCCAAATGAAAGGTTAATATTAACCAAGCTCTAAACGATTAAATGCGGACAGTTGCTGTAAACGACCATGCGGGTTAATTAATTTCACACACTGTTGCTTGACTTTTCTTCACACTATTTAGATTCCATGCAAGTCATTGCAATTTCTTCTTCATGTTGTTATTATCATGTGCTACAAGTACAAAGTTTGGAGTTGTCGTGGTTCAGGTGGTAGTGCGTTTGACTACAAATGTTGCGGCCCAGGCTCAAAACCCGTCCAGGACGCTGAAAACTTTTCTCCCATGCCTGGCGCTCTTACATGCACCCAACTTCCTATCACATTCAGTAAAAATGTACTCGTAGGCACTTTGGTAGATAAAGGTGGTCGAGCGTGGAACTGATCACCCCACCTAACTTCGTGCCGTAGGTCGAGAATATGTGTAGTGAGTACTACCTTCGCATCCTCAATACACCGTTAACGACGCGTGCGCATCGCACATGGAGTACTTTTATACTTTATTTTTTTTTTAAGTAGAGTGTTTAAATATCCAATTCTTCCAGTAAAACACCCGAGAGACTGTTTTTCAAAACTATATACAGGGTTTTCCAAAAACAGACACATTTCCATGCGACTATTATCGGGTTATGAGATACAGAAGCAACTCAACACTACAACCCAAGCAATCGCGATGAAATGCCATTCGAAATTCTGACATATTCATGTGTGTCCATGGCCTTAGAAGGGATTGAGGGACGATGCCTATCGGGAAAGATGCCTACAGAATTCCAAAAATATTATCCTAGATGGAAAACTTATGATCCTAGATGGTATGAAAGCACTAATCAGTATGCTCTGTAAAGCACTGTAGTGAATGCCCCGTAGAGACGAAGCAAGTCCTTTGAAAAAAATATAAAAAGACTAAAAATAATTTCTTCTAGTCAGTAAACAGTTTAGGATCGGGATAAATTCTTTGATGGAGTAGAAAATGCACTTGAATAGGGTAGCTTTGACTGTCAAGTACTTGCTTAGACTGTCACAAAGAAGCTATGTGTGTGGTGGTTAACAGGTGAAGTGGCGTGTTACCCCGAAGGTGGGTAAAATGCACACTACCTAAATATTTTGCATCAAATAAGATTCTTTTCATTGTTTTTTGGTAAATTATTTCTTTGAATTCTTCTTGAGTAGAACAGTCATACAAGGACCTTTGTAATTGGTAGTCTGCGTACGTATTCAATAGAATTTGAATGTTATTTAGGGCCTTCAACTATGGTTCAGACCGGAATAGAGATGGGGTGAGAATGCGGGAAAGAAGTCGACCAGGGCCTAGTTTCGAAGGCACCATCCCATCAATAACCTTGTGTGACTAAGGATAAATTTGGATAAAAATCAGTCAGGACGGCTACCTCGGGGATCGAAGTAGTAACACTACACAATGCTGGCAAGCAGTTTTTTCAGCGTAATTAGAAGGCGTAGGTGGTATCTGAACCACTGGTAGGCCTTGTTGGACCTTTATGTATGACATATATAAAATTTATGAAAATGGGATAATATTTACGATGTGAAAAATCAGTTGAAAATTTATATATTATTTTTTTTTTGGTACCAGACTTTTCGCCATTTTTCGCGTTGGTTATTTTATTTTCGCATTGTTTAATGACAACCATTTTCTATGCATATGTAATTTTTATTTGGATTGAATTTGTTTCTCCTTATGAATGAGATAATGAAATAAATTAGACACTTGCTCATTATTTTAAAATCTTTGATTCGAGAATAGAATTTAGCTTTATAATGACCACAACACATGTGGTTTGATTGGGTTGATTACTTTTTAATGAACAAAGTTTCTTTTAAACGCGAATTTGAAGATTTCGAATGGCGTAAATAGATTGTATTGTAACCCTTTCTAAGACTTCTATATTTTTTTATCTGTTATATAGAACATTCGTTTACGAAAATTTTCAAAATGAAAGTACAAAGTGATCTCATTACAACGTAATGTTCAATACTTTATTGCAATGCAGTTTTACGCGATACGCAGTCTATTTCAAGTTTCGAATTATTTGAATTCTCATTATTTTAAGTAAGGAAATTAAAAACTAAGTAGTTGCTCATTTCTTTTAAGTTTCATTTTTTTTTCAGAACGAGAATTGTCATTTAACAGCAAACCAAGGGAAATAAATAAGAAAATTCTTGAGCAATCTTAATTAGGTTGGGATTCGATTAAAAATTAAATTTGATTATATTCAGATTGCTACAATACGAAGGTATTAAGGGTGTCAGTGCCGGGAATTGAACCCAGGACTCCTTGATTGCAAGTCCAGTCGACAGTGGGCAAGATGCGATTGGATTTTTAATTTGAAGATACTTGTAATTGTTTAAATAAATTGCGTATTGTGTAAAACTTCCTATTAATAATAATTCAGCTAGAATATTATAAATTGGACTTATTTACTTGATCGCAATGTAAACTTTGCTCAAGTAAATAATTCTATGAAAATTACAATGTAATGTGAACCACTTAGTATTTCCGTCTGTGAAGGCAGGACTAAGTTTTTTTCTGGCTGTTGTAATATCAGAGAGGCGAAAGCAATTCTTTGCAGTGGTGGAAGCTGTGTGGCCGTTTCAAGCTAGATTCAATTGCATTGCGTTTTCTCCCAGTTAGGCTTCACGGCGAATGTGTGAAAAGATCAGTTTTGGGAAAGAAAGAAATGGGAACAGCTTGCTTTTGGTAACGCCTATAGGGGAATGTTTGATTTCCAGCTGGCTGCAGTAACAGAAGAGAGATTGTTTTTATTTAACTTCCTATTGAAACTAAATACAGCTTTATAATGCATTTTTAACTTCATTGATCGTAAACTTTAGCACAGAACTGCAAACAATATGGTATTTAGAAAAGCAGACGGTCATAGAGAATTGGGTTCGTTGTTATTAACTATTGAATGTCCGTACCATAGCTGAATCTCTTGTTTCCGCTGCCCCAAAATCTCCTTTCCTCTTTTAAAGAATACGTTCCGGCTACCTTTTCTTCCTCTGAAACTGTCATTGTAAATTTACATCGCGTATTTTTGTGAGACAATATACACAGGGATGTCTTGATACGCTTTAGAGAGAAAGTAATTGTATTTCGTACTGAAGCATATACAGAATGTTTATAGAAAACGAAAATCCATATGTTTATGGCGTGGCTTCACCACGCTGCAAGAATTTCCAGCATCTGGAATTAACAGCGTCGCTTGGGCTAATTTCTGCATGTGGGATGATGTGATAGCATTTTGCACGCAATAAAATTATTGGCCAAATGGAATAAAGAAAAGTTTATTATCCAATCAGAGAACTGAACCCTGCCTTTATGATTCGAGAGTATTGTCTGACTAGAAATATTAAAACGGCTATGCTTAACACAAAATGATATCAGTTTTCATTCTGACTTACAAAGTTTAGTAATATTTACGTGTGATTTGGTAGTGTTTCAACTTTTTATTTTTTGCTGAGTATTTTCGTCGATCAACATTTCTCCACCACATCAAATCATTTGGTAAGTAGTTCATATTAATTTATTATTAACAAAGTTTCTTTTATTAAACAAGACAATTGTTTTGCAATGCTATTTCAATTTATGTAGTAGATCATATTGAATAAGAATATTCAAGTATTTTAATTTAGTTAATCACGAGTGCAATTAAATAGTTTCGCGTCTTATTAACAAGGAAGTTTTACGCAGTCTATTTCAAGTTTCGAATTCTTTGAATTCTCATTATTTTAAGTAAGGAAATTAAAAACTAAGTACTTGTTCGTTTTTTAAATTCTGATAACTTTAAATACATTGTTTCGAAAAAAAAATCGAATTTGTTTCGAGATATATTAAAGCAATATAATGCAATAAATAAGTGTGGCTATTATTTGTTACGATAATGCCAAACCACTATTGGTTTCTCTTGACTTGTGAGTATTGCGTGGAACAACCATTATTTAGATCTTACACGATTTTGAGAAGTACATACATTTATGTGCCATACTTTTGATTTATTTACACAAAAGCGAACGCGGGTATTTCGCTTATGAAAACCTAAATTTCTGGTAAACCTCAGTCAGGGCATTTTAAATATTAAGCCAAGCTGCAATGCCTTGAAAGCACAATTCGATTGGAAAAATCTTTAATTTTATCTCAAGTTACTTACACTCTTAAATTTTGTTTCGTTCTCATTTTATGCTCCATGAAGACCAGTGTCTTATTTAAGTTGCTATTTCGCTATTCACCCGGTGAAACTGTTTATGTATTCTCACTACTTTATTTAGGGACCCACGAGTTTGAATGCGTCATGACCATGAATTATGAATGCTGACTTAGCAATTTTAACTTTGCATTCCCGTCAAACAAATCCTGGCAGAATCCCTAAAAAAATCTCAGCCAGGATTGTCAGTTGCGTTGTTATCAACAGAACTCGATTTTCAGGACATTTTAAATTTAAACTAACGTGTTACTAGGAAAGGCTGATAGGCATTGGGACTCTAAATGTTGAAAGTCGGTCTTTGAACTTGAAAATTGAGGCAAAAAATCGATAGAAACCGTGCAAAATTCCACTTACACCCTCCCAATTTCAACTTTACGCCCCCCATCAAACAAAATCCTGGCAGAACCTCTGATTTTCCTCGGTCAAAATAGCAGAGCGTGTTGATTATAAAAAAGATATTAATCCAGGGAATTATCGAATGTTATTGGCCAAAGATCGATAGAAACCGTGCAAAACTTCACTTACACCCTCCCAATTTTAACTTTACGCCACCCCGAAAACTGAAAATCTGACAGAATCAGAATGCTTATTTTGGTTTAAATATTGTAACGTAACACTTTAGAACTTTAGAATACGTTCAGAGAGCATTGATTTTACTCTCGACTTTATACTATTTCTATCCTGTAAACAAATTTTTTAAAATCAAATTTATGAAAAATCTGGACAGAAATTTTCATATTAATAGGAAATTGGCGATAGAAAATATAGACTTATTGGTACTTACAATAGACTAGATTCTTCCCTCCTCCTTTTAGGATAAACACGGGTAGTTTGTGACTTACCGTAGGTATACCTCATGAACGTTTTTACAAATACGCACTTTAAATAAACGCACATAATTATCTGTTATGCATACAAACACGCACCGACATAAATATCTTTACATACGAATAAATATAACCACGCGTAGTCTTCATGTTCTTTAAAACATACGAACACACACAAAAAAACAAACCAAACGAAAAAACCTAATACGGCGAGAAGTTAAAACACGCACTGCAGGAAACAGCACGGTTTTACGTTTGTCTTACGTTTTCTCGGAGGACAGAATGCCTTTTTTCTTCCCCCCCCCCGCGTCCTTGTGAGAAGAAAAGAAACATTTCTTCGGGTCTAGTCAGCATGCATTGTGAGTTAACGGTTCTTTTCCCCTGCACTCCAGCCCCAGCTTCTTTTACAACTAGAACGAAGCATGTGGACAAAATTCCGCTTCCCTCCCTGTTTATAGATTTGGAGAGTTGCTCCTATCGTAGTCAAAATTATGATGCTTTTGATTCGCTTAGCGCGTGCGCATGTGGACAGCGTCTCCATACACGTGGGCTAGCGTGGGGTCGCCATGTTGGAGAAAAAATACATTTATATTTCATCCTATTTTTATAGTTTTTGCTACTATTTATGAACAGTGTTTGCTATCAAAGAGAGAGCGAGAGAGTATTTGTGTATGCGAGTATGTTTGTATGTGTATATGCGTATGTGTGCGTGTGTGTATATGTGTACATGCGTATGTGTGTGTGTGTATGTGTGAGAGAGAGTGAGAGAGGGAGAGCGAGAGTATTTGTGTATGCGAGTATGTATGTATGTGTGTATGGAACAATATTCTTATCATTACCTTTTTTGTTTTGTTTTTTAATATTATCCGCTTGGCCTGAGCCAAAGCTGCCTAAAGGACTTAGAGAAAATTTATTTGGAAGTTATTGCATGTAGAACGACGAGTAATGTGTTGTTTGAAAGCTTATGGCAAAATTAACTTGGAGAAACAGTAATGATGACTGTTGGCAGTGGCGTTGCCAGAAGAGGGGTCGGGGAGGGGGCCCTCTTGAAAAATAACTTTAAGTAATATAGTCTTATAATATATCGTTCGAAAGGTCTTAATATAGGGAACGTTAAGAAATTCCTTTCAAAGTGCTTTGAGCATTCATGAGTGTTTTAGGGGTGGGAGGAAGAGGGGAAACGGCGGGAAAGTTGTATCTTGAATACTATTGCATGTAGAACGACGAGTAAGGTGTTGTTTCAAAGCTAATGGCAAAATCAACTTGGAGAAACAGTAATGATGACTGTTGGCAGTGGCATTGCCGGAAGAGGGGTCGGGGGGCCCCTGTTGAAAAATAAGTTTAAGTAATATAGTCTTATAATGTATCATTTGAAAGGCCTTAATATAGAGAACGTTAAGAAAAAACTTTTCAGCGTCCAGGAAGGGGGAAGGGCGTAAGTCCATTAATAATACAACTTTTAAACTATTAGTACTAGAGTAGTGTTTGATATATCATTTGGAAGATAATTTGAAACATGAGTTTTGGAAATGTATTGAAGATGATGATTCCGTGGTCTTGAAGGTTTATATGAATACAATCTTTGAAAGTATTAGTACTGGTCAGCTCGAATATTTTGTAGCATACGTAGAAATAAATACCAAGTTTGAAGCTCACAACAATTATTTAATTTTTTAGTTGTTTTGTAATCTATTTATGAATATTATAATTTAACTTAAACACTGCATGGGTCTGTAAATTAGTTAAGTAATAATTCTTTTGTTTGATAATAATTTGCTTAAAACGTTTTGATAGGAACAGATTAAATTAACACGAGAGAGATTTTGAAGTTTAATATTTCGTATTCTTCATAATAAGCATCGTATAACGGTGTGAAAACACTAAACTAATTAATAAGACGATGAAATG
>JAGDQP010050843.1:3147-14145 GCA_022664845.1 Lepisma saccharinum | reverse complement strand
AAGGGGACAAAGAACGCGTCGAAAACGACAGACCAATTAGTTTACTGTCAGTTCTATACAAAATGTTCACCAAAGTTACTTTTGAATCGTACTGAACGAGACTTAGATTTTAACCAGGGGGAAGAACAAGCTGAATTTTGTCGTGGATTTAGCACAAAGGACCACATATAAACATTGAATGAAGTTATGGAAAGGACTAATGAATATCACCTTCCACTATATTTATGATTCATAGATTTTGAAAAAAGCTTTCGATTCGATCTCCTTGGCAGCAGTACTCAAATCACTTGAACATCAAGGTATCAAAATGTCCATACATCAAGTTACTGTGAAACATTTACTCTACTGCCACATCTGTTATTAAACTACATCAAGCAAGTGAAAAATTTAAAGTTAGAAAAGGACCCAGCGAAGGAAAGGAAATTTAATTTCTATAAAACTGTTTTGTGCGGTCCTGGAGAGTGTGTTCCAAAATTTAAACTGGGATGAAGTTGGAATAAAAATTGATGACGAATACCTTCATCACCCACGATTCGCTGATGATATAGTCCTGGTTTCTTAAAGTGCAGAAGAACAACAAACCAGAATGAAAGAACTGAGTAATGAGATTTCGAAAATAGGACTTAAAATGAATTTAAGTAAAACAAAAGTACTGCACAATCAACATGCTGCAAAGAAGGAAGTAAAGATTAACAGAGAGAAAATAGGCATAGTTGATAAAGATGTTTACCTAGGGAAGCTCAAAACATCGAGTGCCAAGTTGACTAATGAAATAAATAGAAAATCTAAAATGGCGTCGAGTAAGTTTGAAAGACTACACTTTATTTTCAAAAGCAAATTGCCAATGTGTCTGAAGCATAAAGTTTATAATGAATATATCTTACCTGAGATGATGTACGGCTGTGAAACTTGGACATTGAATGCGCAAACGACTGAAAGATTAAGAGTCACAAAGAGTAATGGAGAGATGCATGCTAGGAATAACCAGGAGGGACAGGAAGTCAAATGAATGGATTCTCGCACAAACAAAGGTAGAGGATGTAATCAAGACTGCGAAGATGAAGTGGAGATGGGCTGGTCAGATAGCTAGACGAACAGATGGAAGATGGACAACAAATGTACTACATTGGATTCCTAGAGAAAAAAAAACTACCGGGACGAAATTCAAATGTAAGATGAGTAGATGAAATGAAACGATTTTCAGGAGCTACATGGATGAGGTTAGCAGCAGACCGAGATATGTGGAAAGAAAAGGGGGAGGCGTTCATCCAGCAGGACGGTTGAATACGATATATATATGTATCCTGCGTATATATATAAGCTCCTGCGTAGCCTAGTCGGTAGCACGCTCGACTTCAGTGCGAGCGGTCCCGGGTTCGATTCCCGGTGGGGGTTAAAAATATTCGGTGTTGACCAAGCATCGTGAGGACAATTGGGGAGCTGCTGTGAATAAAGACAGTGGCGATCACAGTGAGAGCTTCGGCTCTCCTCTTCCAACCCGTCTGGTCAGCGTGGGTGGACCAACCTCCCTTCGGGGAGAGACCTCATCCAGTAGTTGATTGAATATTTCTGTGATTTATTATATATATATATATATATTGGTAATATATATATATATATATATCTTCGTAACAGAGTAATCGACAAAGATTAGTCTAGATTTGCTTGGGATACTAAGATCTTTCGGAATGTTCTTCACACTTTTGTCTCTCAAACTTTCAGTGTTGAGTGTCACTTGCAGATGTGCTAGTCTGCTTGAAGACAAAATCCATTTATACTCGTATATTAAAGTCTCCATAAGCCCTATAAAACAGTTCAATTCTTATGTTATTCAATCTCTTTTGAATATAAAAGAATAGATGTTATGGGCAATCTGTATCAAATTATTATTTCTTTTGTTGTAGGTTTTTAAAAGGTGGTTTTTTAAAAAAATCCACCACCATTTTTTCATAGAAGTATGCGCATCTTTGGTTTATAAAACTCAGGTACGATACATACGAAAGAAAGGAAGTTCCGGTACTGAGTATACCAGTGAGTATTAGCTCAATTTAACCTAGCAAGAAATCAAAACAGAAATAGCTCTCAGCGCTACAATTACTAACAAAGCAAACACAATTTCATGTACAGGGTGTTGCAAGAAAAAGTTACTGAAAGTTTCAAAGTAGCCACAGTTTTTACTTCCGACGGCCCTTATAGAACTACATGCTCAATGTAATGTTCTTCACTTTTCACAACGAACCCTATGCTATCTATGATCCATTCAAGTATGACAGCACATTGGTCTGGAGTTAGAGAAGCTATCACAGACTCAATGTTTGCATGAAAGACAGAAAAGGTGCGTGATACCGAATTGAAACAATTCTCCTGTACAATTAATCCATAAAACACGTCACACACGCTGTGAGATACAGGCTTCTGGCAAGATAAGGAAAGGCAGATCCTCTGGATACGACCAAGGTCAGATTACCACTGTCAAGGCATGTCCCGCCATGATGGAAGCATTGGTGTCTTTAATGGTGCATTGCGGTACAGAAGATAATAAACAGTTTTTGATGATGATAGAGATATAATTTGCAAGATATAGAATTCAACGTTATCTAATTATACACCTATGGCTTTGAATGATAGACAAAATCTTAGTCTATAGACCGGAGTAAGTTTCTTGTGTATTTTAACGCATTGAGAGAAAAATGTAATTCAAATCTAAGTTATTGTAAATATTTCGTTTGAGGCTTTTGTGGTAGAAGGTAAAATTTAATTTCAAAAGTATTAACCTTCCTTGTATCAATCCATAAGCACTACGTTGAATGTAGAGATGGTCCTATCTGCATCCAAGAAAATTCGGATATCTGACCCTGATCTGGATATCCAAACCTGAATCCGAAAGTGGATTTCAATATTCCGATATACGAAACCCGGATCCGTTTGATTATACCTAGTGGAATGGAATTCATGTTATTGCCTGTACACATGAATTTACCATCACAAGATCCAGAAAAGTGTTGTTAACGAATTTCTTAGTATGTCATAATGTAGTCAAAGATAGTTTCCAAAATCTATGTTTTGTATATTTGTTGACTTGGATATGGATTTCGCAGATGTTTTGAGCAACTTTTTTATTCTTCGGATAAGTCATAGACGACCTCAGTACCACATGTAAATTGAGAAATTCTTGTAGATTTGTACGTAATGTCTTTCTTCCAGAACGGCTCTAACGGTTTTAATGACATTTTGTGAATCTCATGAAATGCACGCGGATGACAACGATTTAACTAGGTCTCTACTTAAAAAAATTCGCTAAGAGAGTGAAAAACGGGTAAAGTGTGTGCACCATCAATAAGCCATTCAGTGAAAGTGTAATAAATAGTGAGTTCGTAGCATGGGGTATTTTCTTGGATATATAATCGGGAAGGGTATAAGCCATAGTGCTGTTACCGCCCATAAAATTAATTTTATCTTATCTTATTTACTTGAATATAACCGTAGGGATTAACGACCAATGAGGACCGTAAGTCTTTGTGACGGCACAGGTGACCATTAACCAGTGAAAGTTCCGGTTCCCGTTGACGTTCCTCTCCTGGGTGCCGTTCCAGTTCCGTTGATGGCTCTACCGACAGTTCCAATTCATATTATTGATTCACTGCAGACTATATTATAAGAAGCTAAGTTCACATCGAGAGCGCAGGATATAGGGAATCTATTGATGGATGGAGCCGGCATTGTGCAGTTCCGATTCCAATGAATCGTTCATTCGTTATAAATCAACGATACATTAGATCACATCAAAGTTGCACAATGTATAGAATATGTTCTAAGATCGTCACTGAAACCATCAGTTTGTTCATTGGCGAAGTGAACGGTTTCATCATTACTTCCAATGCGAACAAGAAACTAGGTAACATTTGCACAGAATACGTATGCACACACAGAGTTGAAATATACCCATTTCGATACAGTGTTTCGGATACCTCAGTGCCTTCAAAGGCTTTGATGCAAATTCAGAACTCATTTACAACGAGGGAAGGGGAACAGTTGCTCTCGGCGCCACTGCTTCGAGTATAACTTGAAAACAGCTTAATAATTTTGATGAAATGGGCTGAATGTACTGTTTTGAGAGTGAGCAAGCTACTCAAGTAAGTATCGAATTGGGAAAATTTATTTAGACGAGTGCTGTGGCGAACGAAAGATATGAGGTGAATCTATCGTCTTGGGGTATGTCAAAAACTTTTTTTTAGTAGGAAGGCTGCTCCTTCCCAAAGTGTTGCTCACTCTTCAAGTTATTATACTTAAAGAGAAAATTCGCGTACATACAAATTGTCTCTGAGTATAGTGCCTATCGATATGGATTTGCATTAGTTTTGGTTTTATTTATTCCGTTATTTCAAAACGAAATGGGCGTTTTCAGGTTATTGCATCAATACCCCTAACTAACACCACA
The DNA here is from genome assembly GCA_022664845.1 of Lepisma saccharinum. NCBI lineage: Eukaryota > Metazoa > Arthropoda > Insecta > Zygentoma > Lepismatidae > Lepisma > Lepisma saccharinum. The sequence continues at coordinate 9,707 of JAGDQP010050843.1, read as the reverse complement.
TGCTCTTTTCTCACATAATAATACATTTGGGGCAAAATTGACTTCACAATCCTATTTCGCGTTAAATTTTAGACCAAAATGACATATTACACGACCCCTTTCCTATTTAAGAAAATCAATCTACATTCAATATGGCGTTCATGAAGAACATACCTTCCAGCAGGTAGCACTTTCCATCCAGTACCCATTACTATGTATTTGCCTTCCATTCCTTTCACCAATTTAAGAACATAAGAATTTTCCCCACCTTTTTGTCACTTTCCATAGACATAATTTGACTTTTAAATCATCGATATCTCCCAAAGTAATTACGCTCGAGTGGCCAAAATTTGCATATGGACATACTTTGACATTCTAATCATGAAGAAAGATAAAATATATAATTCTTTACTGCCCCTTCAGTATGTTTGCTTGTTAGTACAAAGTGGAATAAATACGTAATATGAGTAACAAAGCAGTATCTACAAACCATTTCTGTAATTGTGTGGCGTTTGTTTTCAAATCAGTCCTGTAGTTGTAGTTTAATTTTGATAAATTTACCAATATGAACACATTGTCTGATTATAAGAATTTGAAAACATTAATTTAAATATATTTCTTTTTCCTTAAATAGCGGAGAAGAATGCGAGGAGGTTGGGAAAATTTAGAATATATGATATTGTACCGGAGGTGATTAGTAATATACCTCGTGAAGTAGTAGAAGTGAGATATGGAAACGTTATTGTTGATTTCGGCAATGAGTTAACACCCAATCAAGTGAAACATCCTCCTTCTGTTAGATGGCCAATTGAACGTGAGACATTGTATATATTATGCATGATCGACCCTGATGCACCAAGCAGAAAAAATCCAATATATAGGGAGTGGCAGCACTGGCTTGTTGTTAACATACCAGGAAACGAGGTATTACAAGGAGAAACACTGACACCTTATATAGGTTCTGGACCTCCACAAGGAACAGGCTTACATCGTTATCTGTTTCTCGTTTACAAACAAAAATACAAGATATTCTGTTCCGAGCCCCGTCTAACAGACACCACTGGTGAGAATCGTGAATGTTTTTCCATAAGAAAATTTGCCAAGACCTATGAACTTGGGGAATCACTGGCTGGTAACTTTTACATGGCTCAGTGGGATGATTATGTTCCGGATTTGGAGAGGCGACTGAACGGTAAGTAAACCTTAGTTATAATTCATTTCTTATACAACTGAAACGTATGCGCAAACGAACGTCTATTGTACATTTTGCGTATGTTGAGAAAAACGGCAAGGAAGTTGAAAATTGTCCGCAGAGCAGGTGGCGCTGTATGATGTAACATAGATTTTTGTTTAAGCGTCCGCTGACGCACGGGAAGAGCATGTAACATAGACTTTTGTTCCACGCTTTTGTAGTGCATTTACCTCCAGATTTCTGGATACCAAGGCTCTTTGTTGCAATATGCTCAAATCAAGTGTAAATGCATATCAAGGACATATCCGAGACCTTTGTTTCGTAAATAAATCCACATACACAAAAATGTCACATAGACGTTTGTTCACGCATACGCTGAACCATTAATGTTTGTTAATGCAACATATTTTGTATGAATTGTATAATGTGTGCCCAATAGCGGAGTTGAATACGAGATATATCAGCACCAACTATCATTCGGTGAATTTTATACAGTATGCATTTGGAGGAAGGTTACTTAAAATACGCTAGGAAAGGATAGTTCGGATCCTTAGTGGACGCTGATAAGAATTTGACGGATGCTCACAAATCTGAGGGTAGTGCTCTCAAACGGATTGCCTTGAGCCAGAATCAATCAGATCACCAATTAAATCGGATAAGTCTCACTCGGACAACGACTTTGATTTTTCCACCAGACACAGATCGAACATGAAGTTGGGTCAACTCGATTGGGTCCAAACTTGGGGCAGGTCAACTGTGTTACTGTTTGGTCTTGTTGATAAGTTGTTGTTCTAAATAACACTTAAATCCTTTGATACTTTTATCTCTGTATAGCAGAAATCGGAATTATTTAAACATTCCAAAAGAAGAAGATTAATTTCTCCACGAATTAAACCCAAAAGTTTTCAAAGTAACTCTCCCATTTTAGTCCATGTGAGAAGGGTAGATTTAATATTTAGGATAGTTACAGTTTTGGTAAGTTTTACTTGGTGAGTGCTTAGAAATTATGGTATTTTAATTTATAAATTCGAAATTAGTACGATGATATGAAGTAATATTTTATCTCCGGTTGAGAGCTGTAGTAACTGAATTTGGCTGAAATAGTTGAAGTGACAGAATTTGGCAACTTTACTAGAAAGTACATGTGAAGAGTGATTTAAAAACACTGATAATGAGTTCCCAGTTCCATTGTCTTTGCTCCGTTGTCATGAAAACCTTCATCTTTGATTATCTCCTTGTTTCGACGCGGATTATAAACATTGCACCTTAAAATTTATTATTGTAAGAAGTGAAGAAAGTGTAAGGGCAGGGAAGACCGGCCACATAAATTCAAAGCTATAGCGTCCGGATTTAAGAACAAACAGGATATTACCTATTCTGTAGAACCTTGTAATTATAGTTATATTTAGGCCAGTCACAGAGAAGAATATTTGGACCAAATGGAATTAATTAATAAAACAGGTTTCTTTGCTGAAATATCTTCCGTATTCTGTTAGAGATAACATATTAAAAGGCCCCATAAATCCGACCGAAAACGAAATGTAGAGAAGGGGGAGGCCCATTTAAACATTTTACTATATTACTATTTTTACTATTACTATATTACTAACATCTTACTACTTTTTATATTAAAACCAATATGAAAATGTCAATCCAACTTCAGTTTTTGTTCATTAGAACAGGCATTGAAAAGACATTGCGAAATTGGCATTCTTACATTCATTTCATAAAATGGTCACATTGCGAATAGTTTTAGTAGTTACGCTGAATTAAATTCGTGTGCAAAAATCTGATTTTTGTAGCTTTGGAAATATCTCTGATGAATGTTAGATCTGAAAGTAGTGTCGAATGATTCAGTTTTATGCAAAATACTCTCTTAGTTCCTTTCGATTTAATGAAGAAAATACACAATATGTTCCATTATAAAAAGTTAGTTACAATTGTGACATGGCAGACTAGACTAAGTGCCAAATTTTCCAAAATTGAGTTGTGTGTACGAAGTTACTTTATATGGTGTGAATTTTCATCTGACAAAGTAGATCAAATTTTCATCTGTTCTGGCAATTAAACGGGCACAATTGGATATAATGTAGTCTGGCATATTAATTTTGTGTATTTTTTGAAAGACCATAGTAGACCAAATCAGTGCTGGTCTTCTCTGCCGTTTTCCTAAGTTAGTATTTAATAAATATTCACTTGGGCAAAGTAGACCACAATAACGTAATCATTATTATTAACGCTAGGTAGGTCTGCAGTTTTTATGCCTGAACGTTATGGTTTTAGCATTTACTCTAGCAGATAATCAGTTTTGAAACAAGAGGCTATTGACGAAGAAATACAGTTCCTGCAAAAATACCAATTGATAGTGTAGAATGTATGTGCGGGACAGAATGCATAGTCTCAATTTGCACAGAATGAAACGCTGATATCTTTGTACAAGTAGATATTATAATCTTACAGCAGACCTTGTTTCAGTTTGTTTTTGTATGAGGTATGTACAGCAGTATATCTCAATATGGCGCGAAAATATGCGGTACTTTCCCACGAGAAAGTAAGTGTGTTGTTGAATTCAAATGAATCAGATTCTGAAGATAATATTTTAAGTGACTGTAGTGATAAAGTGTGGCTGTCTGCTGTTGAAAGTAATACGAATACACCATTATTGGAAGATAGTAGTCAAGGTGCTGAGTTTTCTAAAGCAACTTGTAACGTATTACCAGAATCCCATGCTCACTAAATGGATGAAGACTAGTGAAAATGCTAGAGTGGTGAGAAAACGGAAGTATGAGTCACGAAAGGAACAAAAGCAGAAGGCGGCGAGAGGTGAGCCCTACGTTAACAGAAGAGGGACAGTAAAGTCCGGTAAAAATTTTGAAATGTTTTCCTGTTCGTGCAAATGAAACACATGCTCCAAGTTGACGGAAGAAATGCGAAAAAATATTTTCAAATCATTTTATGAGTTGGGATCGTGGAACAAACAAACAGCATTCCTACTGTCATGTATCAAAACGAAGGTGACTTCAGGGAAGAAGAGATCTCACCGCATGTACGTGTTGAATGACATAACAGTTTGTAAGACAGTGTTTCTAAAAAATCTTCATATATCTAGTTGTCGTGTCAATTGGGCTCTTCAGAAGAAAGTGTCGCCCGAACGTGTGCCAAAAACTGATCATCGGGCATCCATGTACCTCATTATCGACATCCCGATGAAAAAATAACTTTCTTTTTACGCCCAGTATCTTTTACGAAGTACAAAAGAGTTCTTAAAGAATGATTCTCTCATCTAAATTTTTAAGTTCCTCGCAAATCATGTGATGTATTCAAATTTCAGCAAGGCAACCATGAAGATGAAGACGCCCACAGACACCATCTTCAAAGAGCATCAGCGGCACGTGTAAAAATGCGGGACATTACGGAAAAAGCAAAAAATGATCCGCACGTACTTACTTTCACGTTCGATTTTCAGAAAAAACAACCTATTCCATATATAAATACAAATATAGTCTATTCCAACAGACAGTTGTGGTTATACAACTTTGGAATCAATGTACGGTCCACTAATAAAGGCATTTGTAATATGTGGATCGAAAGTGAAGGAAAACGCGGTAGTATTGAGGTAACGTCTTGCATTTTGCAATTTCTTCAGCAACAAACAAATAGAAACATAAAAAAATATAATCCTTCAGTGACTCGCACGGAGGACAAAACCGAAACAAAAATATAATATTCTTAATGCTCTTTGCCACGTCTGTTTTGGGATTCGAAAGTTGGAAGCATACGCACTTAGAACCAGGGCACAGTTCTAATTCGTTACAGATATGATCTACACCATTGGATTCGTCATTGTCTGCAATGGTGAGGAAAGCTCTGAATATGACTCTAAAACTGACAGGTTCTTTTCAATCGCTTAGTATTCTCCATTTGTGCCCCTACGAGATTTCAGTAGTCAAGAGTTCGACAGGAATAAGCAATGTACACAGGTGGGAAAATCTATGACTTTAACTCTGAAATTGGCAGGACCCGCATTCGCTTAGACTCCATTTGAACCTACGACTTTAACTCTTTTCTTTTAGATACGTTATAAAAAAATAGAATTTATACGGGGGCAATTTGGTTTTGTCTATAAGAAAACCATTACTTTCCTTGTTTTTATTATATATTGTTGACCTACCTACGCTTGTTTCAGACACATCAAGTAAGATTCTCATATTCGCCGACGACTGTAAACTTTACAGACATATCTCTACTCTCCATAATGCCTTAAGCCCTCAAGATGACATCTCTCAATTTGTTATATGGTGCGAAACCTGGAAAATAAAGCAAAATCCTCATAAATGTGCAACTCTTTCTATTTCCCTGAAAAGAGACACAATCCATCACTCCTCGCACACCATTAAAAATATAAATGTAAGTGCTGAGACCTTGGTGTTGTTACTGAAAGCAAGATCACTATTTCTGAACATATTACTCATATTACTCGAAGTACTATTAGGAAACTAGGTTTGCTCTATCGCTTCACAGAGATTAAGAATCAGTCTGCACTTAGCTTGTTTTACAAGTCCTATGTGTCAATTAATATAGAATATTGGTCGCCTATATGGTCGATGGCATGTGCCACGCATCTTACTAAGCAAGAATCTATTATAAATTCCTTTATTGCTATAGTGAGAGTCAGAGCTCCCGAATTACGTGCGTTCTCTACTGCAGGTTTAATGAAAATATTAAAAATAAAATCACCCCGAGCTCGTTGGTGATCTCCTTTTCATGCATCAAATTGTTCAAGGTAATATACAATGTGATCTATCCAACGAACACAAAATGTAGTCCTCTTTTTATGTAAACAAATAAAACATAAACTAGGTTCAAATGTCACTTATAAACAGGATAATCACGAAATATAATTATCTTCCACAGACACTTGATATTTTTGCCTTTGAGAGCACTTTTACGGATCAGATAAACAAAGGGTATTTGTAAATATTGTCATCTTGACGTTGTTATACATATTGTTGTTTATATTTTTGTTGATCTCGTTTGTTTCTGTTTCGATGTGAAACGATCGCCATGTGCTTTATTTGGAACTTACTCGTAAATAAGTAAATATGTAGAAATAACGTAGCCATAACTCCTCAACACTTCTTGTTAGGTTATATTAGGTAGTATTCCTCGCAATATCCTAAAGTGCAAACCAAACCTCCGAACTGTAGGTTACGTTTGATTGGATTCTAGTTGACTTCTATTAAGCAAAGCAAGTAAGCCATTTGCCATCAAAAATAATCTTTAGTAGATTATAAACAGTAACATCTTATCCAATCAAAAGCATTGACTTCCAATAAACTAATCCATAGATGGTGTACTATAACTCTGGCCTGCACACCCATTTCCATAT
>JAGDQP010050842.1:0-14145 GCA_022664845.1 Lepisma saccharinum | reverse complement strand
AGAGAGAGAGAGAGAGAGAGAGAGAGAGAGAGAGAGAGAGAGAGAGAAACACTTGTACAAAAGTCTTTAAAATATAACCGAACGACACAGTATTATTGTGTGTTATAATAATTGCACAATACAAGGCAAAATGACTAACTAGGCGACTTTTCTTCTGTTCAACGTTGATTTATGTTTTTTTAAAGATAAAATGTGACGGAACTTTTGTACAGTATAAGGATGTTATTTAAGTGTAAAGGTACGTTATATCACATCTAATTCGGAAGTTATGGGGCAGTCACCGTGGAACTAAATTATTAAAATCTTGTCTGAAACCATATACAGTATATAATGACAACCGAACAGGATTTAAACTTTTTATGACAAAATTCAATTACCGTATGACGACAAATTATATTTGACTTTTTCATATGGGCTTGCGCAAAAAATAAAAAGGGCAAATTATATGGTCGGACCAGAAAATGAAATAATCTGCTATTTAAAAATACAAAAAAGCATTACCAACACGACTGTTCAATGAATTCTGAAGTAAAAAACGCAACCTACTAGGTTAACAGGGTGATACTTTTCATATTTTTAATGGGCAGTAGAAGGAAGATATAGTTTAACAGTTTGTGATTTCTTGTGGTAACCGAGAACGAATAATAATATATCAATGTTATATCTAAACCACCTTTGCGATTGAATCCGACCAACAAGCGATGCTAGTAGTCAATGAAGTGGTCCTTCCCCACCACTCTTTATCGTTGCCAACGTAACTGAATTAAATAATGTAAAACTAATTTTTGATCAATTAAATAATTTGGATGAACAGTGTGCGTTTTCCACTTAATCAAAACAAAACAAACATGACCTACAACCCACACACAAGACCTAGTTACCAGTGTGACGTTACTTGAATCAAAATACAAGACTTATTGTACACTAACCTTTATGCGAGAACACACACACACACACACTTTGATGATGATTTTCTCTTTAGTACTTGACTTGACGATTCAGTTATGATGGTTAAGTGTAAACAATAATAAACCGACCTGAACACAATGAGAAGGATACAGACTAGATAATACCTCAGCACAACTTCTGTCAACCAGCCCTTGTTTTTTAAAAATATATTTGAAGGCCTTTAGACAACTATGGCTCAGCCCGTATGGATGATGATGGATTGAATTGGTGGAATGAAGAAAGTGGGAGGAAACGGGAGCATCCCCGAGAAAACCCCCACGAACACGGTGTTTGTCCACCAAAAAGCCCACATGGCATGAGCTCCCTAGCACCAAATGTGAGCGCTCTACCAACTGAGCCACCGAGGCCCCACCAGCCCTTGTGGTTCAGGCGATAACGTTCGAACGCGGGTCCAAACCCCGAAGCAGACCATCCTGAATGAGGTTTTCTCTCCGTTTCATCAGGAAAACGCCGGGGTTGTACCGTAAGTAAGATTCTAGCAAATACCATTTGTATCCTGTACCTAACCCTTCCCGACTTGAGTCAAAAATGCCAAAAGGCCATAAGGTCGTCGGATCGATCCCTGCTCATGCCATGTGGGCTTTGTGGTGAACAAACACCGTGTGCGTGGGTTTTCTCGGGGTGCTCCCGTTTCCTCCCACTTTCTTCATTCCACCAATTCATCCCATCATCATCCATACGGCCTGAGTCATAAGGTACATAAATTCAGACACAAACTCAATTTACTTTACAACTTGCGCTCTGAAACTGATCAACTCATTTTCTGGTAATAATCAACACAATCAATACTTTTCATGCCTACCTTATTTTTACTCCGATTTTTCTGACTCTGCTGGGGAGCAATCGGCGGACGACTGGAAGGATCCCCTCTCCACTGAGACCCTTTCTTCCCTGGCGTACTCCGACAACCCCCACACATAGTCCAAGGGGATGGTGGACCTGGAGGAGGCGGTGGGGGTAGTATGTACAACATAACTACCTCCCAAAATCACTCCTTTCCGATAAATTGCATAAAAACAGTTTTTTAAATATAAAATGCACTATTTTTGTACTATTAGAACACCATTGTTTCTCACACAAAAACAATGCACCCACACATTTTAGTTTCCTCCCTCTCTGCACCGACAGAAGTGCGTCACCTATCAGCTGACTTTCAAATCACTTCCCACACATCAACACCACACGCATTACCGATGGGTCTGTCTGCCTGACCCACCGCACAAACATCGATCTTCTCCCTAGCGCAGATCTCATACGACTGTCGAGTCCGCCCCCACAAGCGATGGCAGCGCCGCTACGTGACTGCGGAGAAACAAGCATCCGCAATGGTAAATGTCAGGTGCCTTTTCGTTTCACTGCTGCCTCCTTGAAAGAGCGCCAGCCACCAAAGGCAGCACCGAAAGAGGTGGAACGTTGACATAAACGCCTTGAAGAGAAAATTAAACAATTCGTTGCCATTTAATTATCTTTTCTTCATGTGTACTCTTCGTCATAAGATCAAATGCAAAGATGTTTTCATGCTGAATGTCCTTAATTGTTTCACAACAAACAAAATATTTAATAAAATTGAGATTGCTGCAGCAGACACACTTTGATGAAAGTTCAAACGTCCTGGTGAACCTTGCAATGACTTCTTTGTACTTTTAAATTTTTATCTGATTCAAATTGACAACTCTGGTTCTGTTAGACCGGCAACCAGCAACTGTATCTCGACAATCTTCATTATGTCAATGTTGCGTATTATACAATAGTGTTCTGGACTATTGCCTTTGATAAGTATAAAATATTTATGAAATTCATATAAAAGATCTTTAGGCTCAACTACATAGCACAACTCCTAGCAAGTAGCCTGAGATGCCTAAAGCCCGTACATAAATTCAAATTTCTAGCAAGTCTAAAGGAAAATGTCTCATCCACAAGCCCATTTAGCCGTTCAGCGACTAATTGTAGGCACCATCCCAGCATTCTCTGGTGGGACTGACGAAAAAATTCTAGTTCAGTTGGTACAGTGTTGGTTTTGCGTGCGGCCATCCTGACTGTGGTTCTTTCTGTCACACCTGGATATCGCTGGAATGGTAACTTCAAACTTAACCCTGGTTGCCTTCCTTTCTTCCCTCCCCTATCCTGGCCCGAAAGACACCTGTCAAAAATATAAATTATTTAAATGAAGAAAAAATAAAAAATCTCAGTCTGAACAATCTACATGAACAAGCTTCGAATCTGCACCATCTCTCCAGTGTTGACACAACTTTTACAAGTAAAAGGAAAATAAGAGAGATTCGATTTTCCTTACAATCAGGGTGTTATTTGTAAGAGTGGAAATTCCCTGGCACCTCCTGTGTTTTTCCTGGTATCTTCCTTGTTTTCTTGTATAGAGGGAAAAAACACTGTATTTATGTCCAGTACTAGGTGCGGGTATGCTTGAGCATTAATTTCCCCTCTACATATTTCGATGACAACTACCTGCTTAGAACTCACACGTTTATGTAACAGTTACACGAATAACACGACTCAGCTTTATACATCACTGCGTGGAGAACAAAGCTGCAAAGAAAAATATTCGATGATCTGACCGAACCTGGATCTAGTACTTGCTGGTCAGTTAATATAATACGGACCAGGGACCTGCTGCCCGAAATATTTTAGAAATTTATTAAAACTTTTGAAGTGTACAATAAAGTCAATTCAAAAGGAAGTATATGATAATTTCACTGTGTCTTTAACACATTTTTAAGATTCTCAATATAGAAAAAAAAAAAAAAAGCAAAAACCTTTGGGTGGCAGAGCAAAACACAAAAATTTGGATATTAAGCAATTATCTCCACTGTATGTTAACAGAATAAGAATCCCATTTCTTCGCGCTCTCTCTGTTCTCGTTTCAATTCATTTCGCCACCAGTCTCCCAATACAGAATATACATTTTAAAATGTCTGAACAAATATTCCTGTAGAGACGAAATAAGCCCCAATACTCACAAATGATGCTGAAATTGCTCTACGAAAGATAAATCAACATATAAAAAATGGCGTGGATTTTAAATTACGTATTATACGAGCAAAAGTACCCGCACGTTGGTGCGGGATGAATATGTTGGCAACAGTCATTGGGCCATTCAACAATACTTGCTTCCACGTGGCGGGCTGCGTCCTTAATCTGGTAAGTTTTTTTTTTTGGGGGGGGGGTTGCCCCCCTTTTTCGTAACCAGACTCTTCTATGTGTAGAGGAGAACACTCAAACACTTCTCCTTCAGTTCAGACTTCACGCAGAGGAATGCGGTTTCTTGATGGCTCATCTAAGTGATAATCCGGAAAAAAAAAAGTGATCAAAATCGGTGCAGTAGAACGGCCGGACGGGCTGGACAAAGCCTTTTTAGCAAACTTTTTTAATATATAGATTGGGTGAAGTACGCAATTTTGATCACTCCAGCGCTCCTATATTGTATGCACCCCATCGTAACTAATTGGTATTGCTGGAGAGCATAGCTTCTAGGATAAGATGAGCTATATCGATGTCTTCTTGCGAAAAGTGTCTAAGTGACAATTAAAACGAAATTGAGAATTTTGTGTTATCATTATTATTGTTGTATCCTATATCAACTTCCAAAAGGAATTTCCTTCATTTGCGACTGTTAGACCATTTTTGTCATTTATAACCTTTTGGCAGTTGATGCAGGACACAACAATGATCATGCTAACACCAAAATTTCAATTTCGTTCAAACTGTCGCACAGAGCCTTCGATATGGACATAGCTTCCAGGAAAGTACACCGTTCCTATTGATTTACATATGCAGTCAGTTGCCTTACTTTCCCCAGGTAAGATTTTTTTCTAACGCGTGGCTCACACTGTGTAACACCACGTCGAATTCGCTTGACAGATTGGTAGTCTCTTTTAGAACAGAATAGACATGGATGAAAATTCAGAAGAAGTAGTAGTAACTAATAATTGCAGTAGCAGGAAGAACCGTAATTCTAGATATTAGTGTATTTGAATTCGTAATCGAGGTAGTTCGGTCCACTGAACGAATCTGAAAATAGTTTCTGGCTCCTTGCTAGAAACTGAACTAATGGTCCTTATTATTAACTTTTTGTTTTTAGCACTTGGCAGCCTGCTTCCTCACTCATCAACGTGGCTTCCAATATATGATTTGAATCTTGCTGACCATCTCATTTCCACCAAAGAAAAAGAGTACAAATAAACACAATAATAATCATTGGAGATTCTCCGTTAAAAAAAAAAAAATCGGGACGACGTGAAGCAGCTACTTCATCACTGATCTTCCTGTTAGCTTGCATCAGGACTTTGTAGGTCATCAGAACCAGAATCGATAATTTGCGTTTGTTTACGTGTGTGTTATTAGTACTTAGAAGCAGGTTTTTACAGTCAAAATAACAGGTTTCCCATTCTCGCATGTGCCAAGTTGTACGCACTACAACTTGCTGGGGTATTTCATGTTGATAAATGTTTCCAGCTCTTAGGTTTGAAATGGTTCTGAACAAGAGGAGGTTTAGAACGATATTCTGTTTATTAGGATAGAGATGATTTTTTTTTTTTTAAGTTTAGTTTTATTAAGAAGATGCTGTTTTCCATCGCATTATCATGACCCGTCTGTCAGATTGATCATTTTCTTTTTTTATTTCAGCGTAGATCTTCACCCAAAGCTGTCAAAAGCAAACTCACTGCCTCCTTACCCTGCCTGACGGCCTTTGTCAAAAAAATGTGCCACGTTGTCAGCACATCGAGCTCCCTCACCGCCTTTATCCATCATTCGAAGACGGCGTACGCTACATGTAAAATCAAGCAGTTTCCCATGATGCTGGCTAACACCGAAAGCAAAACCTTTAACCATTTTACTTAAGTTCTCAATATTAATTAGATATTTACTCATCTGGATATTAGTCGAACTCGGTTAATTGGAAAAACTTATACTCGTCTGGAGAGAAAGGAATATTTCGGCAAGGAAAATTCCGTATTGCACGGTAACTTACACTATCACAAATAACTGCATTAGAAGGTTGCACGATTACTTATTCGAACAACTAACTGTGCCGGATGTTCTTGGAACGATGTTCGATCGGATTGTTAATTATTAGATTATTCGCTTTCCGCATAATTGTTCTTCTGTCCGTTATCTGGAGAGTTATTTGATTATTTCTTAACAGAATAACTGTTCGGATAACGATATTATCAAATAACGGTTATCCGAATAACGAATTAAGTTATTCGGATAATATAGTATCTGGATGTTGACAAACCTATCCCTCCACCCCATTAACATTTTAAGGGGTTGTATTTGCGTCTCTTTTCATTCTCTTCTTCCACTGTATCCTTCAACCAATGGCGTGTCCAGGGGGCCCTACAGGCGACATGAAAATGAGAAGACACCTCAAAGTTCGATTTTAAAAGTTTCTTAGAGTTGGTAAAACGGACAGGATTTTTACCCTGGACAGGAATTTTCAAGCAACCTAGAGAAAATATGTTTTAGAAATTTGGCAACTGTTCAGTTGTGCACAGTTAGTGTGTGATTTATTTCTACATGCGGAAAGATTTTTTTGAAATTACATGTGCGAGATGCTGTTAGAAGGGCCCTAGACAAGGGCATTAAAAAGTTCCTTGTAAGAGAGGGGGTGCATCTAGTACCGTACTGCCTTCAACATATTATTATCCTGTTTCATTAATACCATTAAACTGTACGTAAAATGAATTTTTGCCCTAACAACATACTGCGGTTCTTATTTTGTGAATTGGTGCCTTATCTGGGACATATAGTGACTTAGTTTGCGAGTTGGTGCCACTGAACAAGGAGGTTGCTTCATCAAGAAAGGTCGTGAGGGATTGCTTGAGAAATTTCATCTTTAATTTTGACTATCAGTTCAGAGGTCCACAAGATTTGTGTATATCGCGGTCAGTTGTGTCAGAGGGGATAAATTGTTAGTTCTTTCCTTTTTGTTAAGAAAGCGTAAACTGTGTCACAGAAGGGAGGGAGGGAATATTTGATTAGATTAGGGAACTCAATGTATCGTGACATCTAGAAGCATGAAATACGTGAATTCGAGCCGGAAGTGTATCAAAGAAGTTCACTATTAGGTCTCCGTTGCACGTAACTTGATGAAATTTTATTGTTGTTATTATAGTGACCGTGTTTATAAACAAGGGATCTCGGTTCGGTTCTTGGTGGGGACTTGAGGCGAATCCTGTTTGATCGCTTAGTTTTCTTCTAACACTCACAGAAGGAAGGTATTTTATTCCAAGTTAAAGTATTAACATAGACTAAATAATAAAGTAGGCTTATACCGCTTACCTATTTTTGTCTGCGCTAAAATCAATGGTTTTTTGCTTGACAGCATGCACTTTTGAATCCTGCCGTTTGGTGGTTCTGGTGGCTACTACTGGAAAGAGCCAGCGACTCAAAATAGTCGCCAGAGTTATCTAGCGGTAGGCTTCAAAATCCCGTGCTCCTTAGCGCAGACGAAAATATGTAGGCGTGATAAGTCTATTTTATTATTTAGTCAATGATATTAATAGTAGAAATTGTTAGCTGGTGCCTTGAGGCTGCGCGAACTAATACCACAATTTAAAAGTTTTTATCGACTGTATTATTTATAGTTTGAGTTTCTAATCTAATGTATAACAGAAGTGAAGTTTTAAAGTTTGCTTTCAAAATGTAATTTCATGTAATCGTTATAATTATTGAGTTTTATACTATATTTACTTCTATTGATATTATGATTGATTCAATAGATTTACAGGGTTAACAGATATGGACAAAAATTTTGACGTATGTCTTTAGGTAATATTTCCCAATTTTGCAGAGGTGTTCGTTCCTCCCATGTATGGAATCTAGAAATGAAAAATAAGGATTAATGGTTCCTGTTGAGTTACAAAATCATCCCTCTCCAGGATGAAACGAAGGTATGCAAATTGGTGAGATATTTGGACAAAGATTATTTTGCCAAAGATTTTTTTTTTAATATCGGCCTCTTTTAACTACAAATCAGAACAACATTTTCCATAAAAACATGCGTTACGTGATTGTGCATATCTCTTTATGAGTCAACTAATATATTATACGAAATTTCACTATACAGTAAAACCTCGATCAACAGGCATTCTCTGTTATCCGTCATCGTAAAAATGCGCATTTTTGATTAGAAATATATTACGTAATAACAGATTTTTGAATATTAAAAAAAAAACCCTCTAGCTTCAAAGGAACAGAAGAAGATGACAGATTATTTTAAGATGTTCATACCTTAATCTAACGTAAGGACATTCAACTAGTACTGTACCTACATACTGTATAGCAGTTCTGTACTAGTCTTATTGAAACATATTTTTGTCAATAAAAATACGTATGTACTGTATTATCAATTTGTACACGGTTTCATTGTCATTTCTTTTCCAAACCATTTGAAATCTCGTTACTGTACACGTTTATAATGAAATTTCTTTTATCCGTCTATTCAGTTAACTGCCACAGTCCAGGTCCCGACGGTGACGGTTAATGGAGGTTTCACTGTATTTATTTTTGAAATAAATTAAGCCGACACTTATCCCGTGAATATTCTTAATGCGAGAGAGAGAGAGAGAGAGGGGGGATATTAAGACTCATGTAAGGCACAATTCAAAGTGTAAAAACGTAATCACGAACTTACGAGGACATACGTCAATGAAGTTTGGAACACCGCCATGTTTGTCTCTTCGCAGTTCTCATGTTCGTTGGATACTTATTCTTTTTCATGTTAATGTTTAGCTACACAAGTGTATATACAGGATGTATCTTAATATGTGAACCAAACTTCATAGACGAATTACTGATACCAAAACCAGAAAATGTTCCTTTGAAAAAAAAATCGAAATATGCGTAATTTCGGAGCACACATGTTCAAGTTTACGGCGGCATTATCACGTCATATCTAAACAAATAATGACGTACGGGTTGTCGACTTAGTAAAGCACAATCGAAGTAGTACCATAGCCCTCATAATAGATA
Organism: Lepisma saccharinum; assembly: GCA_022664845.1. Classification (NCBI taxonomy): domain Eukaryota; kingdom Metazoa; phylum Arthropoda; class Insecta; order Zygentoma; family Lepismatidae; genus Lepisma; species Lepisma saccharinum. The sequence goes on along the minus strand of JAGDQP010050842.1, from coordinate 5,184 downwards.
GACTTAGCACGCTTCCCCATTTCTGGCTGCACTAAAACTAATGGACTTTTGTTCAGAGTACGTGATTTTGAATCCATCCGCTAGGTAGCTCTGCCATAGACCTCGTAGTAGAATATGACGTGCTAAGCCTATCTATTATGAGGTCTATGGTAGTACCTGATACGTCAATTACAGCAATGTTTATGATTGAGGGAGTGACTCATACGACAGGTTTCGTTACGTAAGAAGTGTTATTGTCAAGGAATTTCAATGTTTTAACAAAGCAAGCATAGAAATCCCCTCTAATCTGCATTCGCCAATCATAAACATAAGCTTAAATAGTATTTTGGGTACTACTTCAAGTGTGATTAGCTAAGCCAACACCGCTTACGTCATTATTTGACGAGATATGACGTCATCTGGACCATAACTTTGAACGACTGCAGCTCCAAAACTAGGGATATTTCGAAATTTCTTCAAAGGAACTTTTTTTTTCTTCTTCTGGTGTCAGGAATTCGTCTGTGAATTTTGGCCCACATATTAAGATACACCCTGTATACATGGAACCTGAAAAATGTTAAAAGACCCATAAACATCAGGCAAAATGTCAACAGCAAATGATTTGGCTGGAAACCCTGCATTCAGGATATCTGGTTGCGATTGGCTCCATGAACACCAAGGAAAAAGAAGTTTTTATAACTAATTCGGCTTAAGGCAACAACCTCTGAATTGGACATTTTCAGTACCGTATCCGCTTTATTTTGCAAGCAGCTTCTTACACAATTAATGAAGAGATAATACACTATTAAACAATATATACTTTTTTTTTTTTTACAATTAACTAATCAATTCATATATTGAAATCAGCTTAAAAGTCCTAAAACCTTGACAAGTAAACACCACAATCACAACGAAATAATGTTGTCATCGGTTCAGCTGTTCAAATAGTACAGGAATATCAGTTACATATTTAGTCCAATTTTATTCAGAAAAAAATATCTAATTCAGATATGTTATCTAGAGCTGCATTTGGACACAACATAGGAATTTTGTTTGTCATGTTTAGCTGTCTTCTATGCATGTAGAAACGATAACAATCTAGAACATTGTTTTGACTGAAAGAGGAAATCCATGGCTGATTGCTTTGCTTAGTCATTGAGGAAGTGCACAGAAAACAAACGTGTTTGATAAGCAAAAGAAAGTATAGATAGACCAGGATGTTTATGAAGTTTTGAAGGTAAAAACCGTTGTATTTGAAAGGAGTTACTTCATTCCGGAAATCGTGGTCGTGACTCGAGCGTTGTTTGTGATTATGATGATTTTTTTTTTAAGTTCACGTTCCACTCAACGAATTCCAGCAGAGATCTATCTACAAATGGAGAGAAGATAGCTTTATTTAGATTAATGAAAGGCTTTTGCATTGTCCCCATACGTTTGTGGAGATGAAGGGTTCCTTTATCGCTTATATTTTCTTCAAAGCATGATTCTGGTTTCACTATCATTAGCTAACCGTAGGTCCTTTCTAACCAGTTTTGTATTCTTCATTTGTCATCGTTCCTTCTAATCTTTGTGATGATTAGTTTTCTGTATTTAATTTACATTATGGGATAGGAATGGCAGAAAAGGTGTAAGTAAATCTCAAATCTATGGGATAGCACCCTTCAGCGAATATTCTTTGAGGTAAAGAAAGGAAAGGTAGAGGTCACTGGTTTGATCAAGGTAATATACAGGTATTCGCCTAGCAAAATTGAGTTAAACTCTAGAAAACCTCATTCACAATGGCCGGCAGCGGAACTCGAGCTTATGTAACTTCTAACAGAGCTGAAACCGGGTCAGTTTTGGTGATCCCGTTCGAATCTTCGCCCGACTGACCCGGTCTTACTTAACCCGAAAAACTAGGGACCGAACTTGATCTAAATGACTAGGCTGACTGAGACTCGGCGACCCGACGATCGACTCTTGACCCAATTTTATCCCGGTGACCTGGTCTTGTTTGTATGGTTTGAATACATCAATATTGTAGTCTGTGATATTCCTTGAGAAGTGATCTTACGTACGGGGACTTGATTTGTGAGAGTTTTAAAAGATTTTAACACAAAATTCTAACGAAATAGCCATTCCAGGGTAGGGGATGTATTTGCACCCCTCCAACGGTATGATCGTTCTTTCCGGGGACATAATACTATTTCCATATATTATCGTTAGGATGTTTTCGGCGTCGTATTTTTCGTGCTTTGGGAGATAACAGCCCCGTTCACGGGTCACCCCTGGCAGAAACACTGTTCAAACGCAAAAGTGTAGGATGAGGAAAGAATTAAATATCTGTTTTGGTTTCCAGGCCACCGGGTCCCAAGCATAGGCCCAAAGAGCCGGCACACAATTTGATTCGACTGATCCCGTGGGCCGTGACCCGTTTCAGCTCTGACTACTAGACCTTGGAGATTAACAATATTGGCTGAATCGTTATCAGGGTCAGAAAGAATCAAGTTTGTGAGCTCCTAGGGACGGGGATTGGAGAGTTAGTAAAACGGACTGCGAACATTCCATTCATTGGACCATCACGGGTATCTTGTCCCTGAGGAAGATGATTTGCCATTGCATTCTATCGGATGAAGATGATGTTCTATGGACGAGAGCTACAATTTAATGTACATTGCGAATCTTCTCATTTTCCAAAACTATCCCAACTTAGAACTGTCACAAATTTCTCGACTCACATTATAACTATTACTAACATTATTTCTCAGTAAGAAATATTCTCGATCCTTAATAGGTGTCCCCTTTGGGTGAGTGGTAACACTCGCTGCCTTGTAATCAAGGGGTCCATGGTTCGATTTTCGGTGAGGGTGGTTCGCAGTCCACGTTCAACTGTAGGCCCAGTCCTTACTCCATCATCTTCATCCAACGGAAGGTAATGGCAAACCACTATCGGTTCACCTTGCCTAGGGACCTTCAGACAGAATATCCACGATCATCAGAGTATTTAGTCGAAGTTCTTCTGCTTCTAACCAGTAAAGCTGAAATGGAATTTAAAACATAATAACAATAATAATAATAATCTGTATGGAAGTTATAAACTAAACCAAATAATAATCGAGAAATTGATGGGAATTCTTTCATTTTTCTTAATCTTAAAGGTCTCTAATTATCTGCAGTACCGTTGCTGAAAATTTCCATGATTTGCGTGACGTTTTCCAAGACATGGCTGAAAAACTTTTATAATTTAAGTAACGTTAATGTTAACAACTGCCGACTGACAGATCAGTTTTCGTTTCCTGATCACTGTAGGTTCTTTTTTCCCTTGATTTTCTTATTTATGGCATTTAGGAATCTCAGGCTTTGTTCGGGATAGGATGGGACAGAGGATTGTTTAAAGGTAGTCGGCAAGGGCAAAGTTTTGCAATACCATCCCAGTATTTGTCTGGTGTGACAAAAAAAATAAAACAACAACAACAACAGAAAACCACCAGTCAGGATATTGTTTTGCCTCCTGAATTTTTGATTGGGGAAGCAAATTTTCAAAATAATTTGTTTGGGGCAATGTACTGAAATACCTACTTACCTATTTATTATTATTATTATTCTGAAATGAACATTGTTGTAACTGTAGTAGCGATCTAGATCTTCAGTTCGAAACATCCAATTCATTTCACCATCTGTGTGACCTTATCTGTTTCGCGTATTTGTCTAATAATATAAATACTGAAGTGTAGCCGGTACCGTTTGAGAGCAACTACTGTGTTTATACATTTTTGACCTGAACTTTGAACGACTTCTTAACCCTATTCCTGATGTTTATATCATCCTGAACTTTATCCATTCATTATAAGAGAAATAAAGAAAGTATGTTACTACTACCGTATTCGATAACTGTGTACTTCGTTTACATATTTGCTCGATTCCTAAAAAGTCATGTTATACCAACAGAACGTTGACTTCATTCTCTACGAGTCGGTTCGAAGGGCAAATTTGACCAGAGTATCACTAAAATTAGGTTATATTCCTGTAATATGCATTACAATCTCTTGTGTTGAAGATGGAGAAATCATCACCTTTTCGTGAAAATGGATTTGACACATTTCGACAACATATTCTGTGTAGGTCACTTGTTCTCTACAGGTCTTTTCTACTGTGGCCATACCGTATATCAAAATTATCGAAAAAAAAATAGCGCCGAAATTGTTACCGAGAGGTCACTGAAGCAAACAAAAAATAGCTGTGTTTTTATTTTAATCCAAGTGATTTCATTTTACTTCATAATTTAACTAATGAAAGTAAAATAAGTGAAATCCTGTATTTTATATTACATGTCCATATCACTGCAGTCTCCTTTCTTGTATCTTCTTAGATATCTCCACGACTTTGGTTGTACCTTTAACTCTCACATTTCTCTCTCTCTCTCTCCTTGTTATCCCACATATCCAGCGTAGCATTCTCATTTCGGTGACATCTAATCTCTTTTCTTGTGCTTTCTTTATTGGCCATATTTCTGCTCCGTACATCATTGCTGGTCTAACCACTGTTTTCTAAATCATTCCTTTATTCTTCACCGTGATTCTGCAGTCGCAGAGAACGCCACTTGAGCTTTGACTGTTATTTTTAAATTTCTAAAACTCTACACAAAGTATTAAATTGAATTGGATTTGTGCAGTAGGGGGAGGATGTACGGAAAAAAAAAAGTCAGCTAGAGCCTAGTTTAAAGTTTCCATCCTGGTCAAGGAAAACAGAGAAGGAAAAGCGTCAAGATGGCTGGCATCCAGATTCGAACCGAAGACCTGCCGAAAGCATAGAATCTGCTCGGGTCTGCATGTAGCTTAGTTCATAGAGCATCCCACCGACAATAGGAAGGAAGCGGTTTGATGCCCTTTCCCACTACGATGGCGACCAATTTTGTTATCCTATTTTAAAACTGTATCCTTCATTTAGCTAATTAAACTGGAAGGAGTCGTCCTCCCTGAGAACGCCTCAATTGTTACAGTAAAATTAAGTGTACTGAAAATAACCAGAATAAATTTTACTAGGCTCCAGATTTTTAGAATTTTATAAACATCGTTTTAGTCTGATTACAGGGTTGATTTAGACCATTTCAGGATTTATTTCTTTTTCTACCATACTCGTAGTAAAATGATAAATATTTCCATTAAAATAAAACAGGTAAGAAACAAATTTTAACTACAATCACATTTTCCTTTATATCTTAATGAC
>JAGDQP010050841.1:0-14146 GCA_022664845.1 Lepisma saccharinum | reverse complement strand
TATGAAGGTTCTTTCATTTTTGTTGTGCAACATAGAACACAATCGTCGCTTGGTTAAAAATAGTTTGTAGGTTAAACTTATGGGTTGTATGGCCTAGGCTCATTACAGGTCTAACGGCTGACGTTCCTCGGCGAATGCTTCCTGAAGAAAAGATGTGAAGACGTAACAACCATTTGCATTATTCGAGGTACAGTACCTGACACTACCTGGCGAGAAACCAAGCCAAACTGACAACAGGACAGTTTTAGCTTCTTAATCCACATAATTTAGGTCGTAATCACTGTTTTCAGTCCTGATTAAAGTACTCATGTTCCCAGAAGCTTTGGTTGTATTTATTGATGCAAGTGATAGCTAAATGAAGAAAGAAAAAAAAAAAAGAAAAAAAAAAAAGAGTTGCAAGAGTATTGCTAGAATTGTGACTAACGTCCTAATCGAAAGCTCTGAACAGGAATTATGCTAGGATTTACAGTTTGATGGAGTTTTGTAGCGATTTAATAGTAAAAATTTTAAACTTGGGGTGTGCTGGACGGTTTGGAGGGGTTACACCCCCAGTGGATTATTTCGGGTTCACGCCGATTATCTGGTTCGAAAGTGATAGAAACTCATAGAAACTCGTCACTTAACAATAGGCCTCCCCAGTCATTATGGTCCCAATGTTTATGCAGTTCTAGCCACATTCAGCGAGTCCTTTTATGAAGGGCAGAGAATGATATGCATATTATTGGGCATTGTGATAGAGACCCACGTTATGAAACCTGTTTCGAATTGTTCGTGTGGATTCTAGCCTTCCCGTAGCAGCGGCAAACTCACTTCGAAACTGGATAGCATTAGCAAGTAGCGTCAGGTAATGACCATCTCTTGGTGTTATTGATGCTGGCCGACCTTGTCGCCGCGTGGTCTTCGCCTCATTCCCATTTCCCGTAACTGATTCCTTTATTTCCATAGTCATAAAATTACACATGATTGTGCACCAAATACTTGGGCAACAACTTTCTGCGTTCTTTCAACTGACCTATGATCCTCCACGCATTGGTTTCAGACAAATGACGGTGCTCTACCATTCTCACTTGCATTTAACCTTCGAGCTCACCATTGGTAACCTGGAAACTGCTCACATGACTCTTGAACGCGAACATCTTGCATTGTTCTTTTGAACTCCAGCGATGGTCGCATGCGGAATACTTTTAAACACGATTCTATGTATGGTTTGTTGTTTCCCAACGTTGGGATTGCCATTTGCAGGTGTTTGTGGTTGTTTTCACTGACTCTTGTGTTGAAGTTGCATTTTGTGGATTTTTTTTTTATTATTATTATTTTCTGTTGAACTATACTAATTATGCGGTGCTGAGGGATTGAGACAAAACTATCTAGAACCTTTATTATAGGTGTCGTCCGAACATTTGCTTAGGACTGAAGAAACTAGACAAGTCAGCTAGGATGGTTTACCTAAGCAAGGTTAAATAACATTTCGTTCCTATAGTGAATTTGAATTTTATTTGTGGTTTTTAAGGATTTCAGGCTCAGGGCGGGATAAGGCGAGAAAGCATTTTGGAAGGATTTGGCCAGGGTCTAATTTTTGTAGGTACCGTCCCAGCATTTGCCTGGTGTGACTGAGGGGAAAACCCTGTGTAAAACCTGTCAGGATAGGCGGCCACTTGGATCGTTCCCAGGACATCCGATTGCTAAGCCAGCGCTCTGCTAACTGCCACGGTCGCTCAGTTCCTATAGTTAACTTGTAGACAATTGGTAGTGTGTTGGAATCTTCTAACTAGACCTTAGCCGAATTCCCAGAATCTCACATCTTGTCCCGGTCTAAACCAAAGATTTCTAAAGGACAAAAATTTAATTCGTAGGTAACAACATCAAGAACTTAACTATTAGGCGAGATTGTTCCAGCAACCCATTTCTCTTGTAAGAGGATACATATTACATACTAATAGTGTGAATGCGGGTTCTTGTTAAATTACCTCCCCTATGTCCGTGGGGAGAAGGGAGAGGGAAGTATGAATTCTAGAATTAAATCAGTATCACCCTTACATTCTTTTGATTTAATTGAGTGAAATCGCTAAAGATCTCAGTAAGTATAGTCGGCGTCTGTAGAATTAGAACCCGCGCCATTTACCCATTCCTGATCCGTTGTGTGAATCACAGTTTAAGGATAGGTTCCACCATTTGTGTTTTATGTAAAGAAATGTACCAGAAATATTAAATTGGTCGTTATGTTGTGGTGTTAATGTATTTGATGATAAGACAGTGCGAACGAAATGTTAAGTTAGTTCGATATTTAAATTGCAAATTATCTGTCAGCTATCATATCCATTAAATAGAGGAGAGAGGTCTTTTTTAAAAAAAATAAAAAAATACATCAATGGACGTAGTTGACAACTACGCCTAAGCCGGTCAGAAGTCGAAGCGATTACATCTTCGTAGAAAGGTAGCAGCGTTGACCCGTGTCTAGGAACCATCCCGGAATTCACTTAAAAGTATCTGAAGAAAATAAACAGGATGGCCAACAGTAGGGCTTGAATTTGCCTTTCTTCTCGGGTATCGATCGAAAGTCCGTGAACTTAATAAATATAATAACTTTAACAAACACAGGGCGCACGTTGGATGAGGGGAAGGGGAACTTAAATGTTACTATGAAGGTTGAACCCAAGTAGTAGGTTTTCTTGCATTTTTCGTTTTAACTGGCTTATTCAGATTTGACTCCAGATAAACTCAAAATAACTTGCAAGGGCTCAAGTCTGTTTTGTGCATACCATTAACCTTACATGCTACTAGTTATTTCAATATTGCGTCCCAGCATTTTGGGATAGAATAATCTAAAGAAAAGTCTGGATACAATTCTGAGTTATTCTTATTATTAATACAATGTCAGTGATTCGTATTATGAAGAACGTAATGGACTTCAGTCTGTGGAAATTATTTTCTATTTCCCTGTGATCAGGTATTAATAATCGACATAAAACGACAAAGGTTTAAAGACTATTTACATGGAAAAAAAAAACGCACGTGGAGCTATTCTGCAGATGTAGAGAATTAACTTCAAGAAGCATGAATATTCCAGAACTTGAGTTCTTTTTGTTCGCTACCCAGTTATTTGGGTCGTGTATTGATTCTAATGTTCCTTCTTTGGTTCGATTGTTTTTAGGAATTTCCCACTGTTATCTAGAAAGTCTCTGAGATTACAAAGAAAGGATCCGACAGGTGGAGATTTACCGCCACGTCAACCTCCACTGAAGCTAAAATTTGAGGTAATGATGGACTTAGGAAATAGGTACCGTAAGCCACTAACAGGTACGTATTTAAAAAAAAAAGAAAAGTTTTGTTTCTATAAATATTTCTAGTTTGGTCTTCTAAAGGAAGTCTGTTCTTTGTACTTTTATATACGGTGTTGAGTTTAATATCTCAAACGCATGTGCGATTTTCTCAAAACGTTACGAAGTAGGTATTTATTAAGTAGAGCTTTCTAAATTTTGTGGATGTAATTATCTTCACAGCTGTGTATTTGGCTATAATTATTACGTTAGTCAGAGTTCCATGAAACTACAAAAGATTTATGGGAGATGAGTGTAAGAATAACATCCAATACTGTCTACATTTACCACAGTGTAAACTCCATGTGTCACTGTCTACATTTAGCATGATGTAAACGCTTCGTGTCACTATCTACATTTACCATAATGTAAACACTTCGTGTCACTATCTACATTTACCATAATGTAGACACTTCGTGTCACTATCTACATTTACCATAATGTAAGCACCACGTGTCACTATCTAGAATTTCCAAATACAGTAAACTCTCGATTATCCGCGATCTTACTGTCCTTTTTTTTTTACTTTTAAACATTACAGCGAAACGTAGAATGCCGTAAGTGAAGACAAAGAATGTAGGAAAATGGAAGCATGCGTGTTGAGAGAGAATACATAAGTCGCGATCGGCAAGTGCAGAAGCTATTTTAGAACGACAACCAGTTAGTCATTCAGCCAAGGCCATTGGCGCTGCACGACACCGGAACCGCACTGCCTCTACTCCTTCCCCTACACTCCGAGCTCTCATAACTCACGCATCAGTTTCTGTCAAACCGTGTGTATGTGTCGACCAGTATTTCGCATAAGTGTTTAGACTGTTATGCGTGATCTTAGTTTTGTGTTTACAAGTTAAAAATGACTGAAAGGAGGTAAAAAGTGGGTTTATCAATTTAAGATAAACTAGAATTAACTTAAAAAATTGAAAATGGTGTTTCAAGCAGTAGCAAGCAGTATGGAATAGGAGAAAGCACTGTTGGGGACATTTTTAAATTAAGGGATAAAGTAATGCAATTTGCATTCACATCAGAAAACTCTCATCAATGAAAGAAAAACAAACATGGAAACTAGCACTTTTGAAGAACGAGATGCGGTTATTAAGTCATAATTGTATGTAAAAAATTGTTCAAAAACATTTTCGTGCTAATTTGTGTCTTCCTTCGGCCATTTTACGGATTATCTGCGGTTGCGCACCACCCGATTCGCGGATAATCGAAAGTTTACTGTAATTAAAAAAAAAAGTCCGTCCTGTGCATGTTGATTAAACCTTAGTTTCTCTATTTCACTTGATCCATCAAGCGTATTAAAAGACGAAGATAGTTAAAATATTCCATAGGTAAGAATCACAGGAAGGTTATAGAAAGGCTTGAGTGCTCATCGAAACTTTACTGGTTTCTTTTCTTTTTGCCCGTCCTTTCTAAATACTTTTGCGTTATATGTATTGTATTAACTACTTCGACATTCATATTTTTATCATTGTTTCATACTAGTTGTCCTGTTACCGAAATATATAACACCATTACAAAATATACAGAGTACATTCTACGAGTGAAAAGTACTTATCAAACCAAGAAAAAACTTTCTTTAAAGAAAAGTAAAATATAAACCGAAATTTTGGAGCTAGTGGCGTCCGAAGTGAGTGCGACATCGTCAAAAATGACGTCATTTCTCGACAAATAATGAAGTAAACCGTCTCGGTTAAGGAAATCATAATCGAAGTTGTACCCAGTTGTATTTCAGTAAAGGTTTTGATTGATAAAGTGCCGCATAGACGGGGTTTCCAACATAAGAATTTCATTTTCAAGTGATTAATAGGGCTAGTGTAGAGATTCCCCCTCCAAACACAATTCTTTATCCACAAACTTTGCTGAACTACATGTGTTGTGTACAACTTGGATTATGATTTGCTAAACCGACCCGGCTTAAGTAATTATTTGTCGAGATGTGACGTCAGTTATGACGATGCTGCTTTCATTTCAGATACCTCGATCCCCGAAACTACGCTTTATTTTACATTTTTTCAAAAGCACTTTCTTCTTAATTTGATGAGAAATTTTCGTTTCTAGAATACTGACCCTTCAATTTTATTTACCCTGTATAATATCGAAGTGTAACCAATATCTACTTGAGCTTACATCCTAGTGGTTTTACATTTACTGTTTGTTCGAACCCATGGAGAGGGAGTTCATCTCACACCCAATCATATCGTTCGTATAGATTGGAGGTGGTTGCATATCTTGAGATCGTAAAACTCATTTTAGGTAACTAGAAGATGGGAGTTTTAGAATTTGAATTTAATTTTCAAGGCGTTTAGGCAACTTTGGCTCAGGCCGGATGGGATGATTGGTGGAATGAAGAAAATGGGAGAACCCCGAGAAAACCCAGGCACACGGTGTTTGTCCACCACAAAATGGCACGAGCAGGGTTTGAACCGACGACCCCAAGCGCCAGAGGTGAGCGCTCTAACCGTTGATCCACAGCGGCCCACCTACTTTTAGAGAATAAACAGTGCTTTTGTCATTAATATTGGGTTAGAATTGTTTTACAAATATAGTTTATTTCTTCTACATTTTTATTCTGCATGCAAGATTGAGGTTTTTTAAAAAAATGCCAAGAAATATATGTTGATGCATACATTGTTGAATTTTTTTTGTTCCAGGTAAACATAGTTTTAACTCTGTTGCTAAATATAAAGATAAGCTGGAGGAATATCAGACTTTTGTCAGTGGAGTACTACCGGAGATGACGTGTGGAGATATATATATGAAGGGTAGTTTAGATAGGTGCGTAGTAAAACTTGTCCTTTAAAAAATCTACTATTATTGTATGAAATGCTATACAGTGTATCCCTGATGTAATGCCCAAACTCCGGAAGGTGATTCACATCGAAACAAGAAAACAGTTCTTTTGAAGACACTTCGAACTATGTCTGGTTTCGGAGCTACAGCTGCTCAAAGTTAAGACAACATCGTTACAAATGACGTCATATCTCGAATAATAATGACGTAAACCGTGTAGAGGTGATTTCTCAGCTTGGGCAATAAAAATTCTGACAGTGCGAAATCATAAACATTGCTTATTTGAATGTATCGGGTACTACTTCGAGTGTTATTTGCTAAGCCGATACCCCCTACGTCGTGTCGAGCTATGACGTCATTTGTGACGTAACTTTAAGCTCCTGTAGCTTTGATCTATGCATAATTTTGTATTCCTTCAAAGGAACTTTTTTTATGTTAGTAAATTAGGGGCACACTGTATAAGTATTCAAATGTAGTGCAGGTGTTTGAAAATGCTCAAATAAGAACTTGGAATTTCTTAATTAATATTCATCATTCATTGGTGATTGTAAAGTAAATATATTTTTCTTAGTTTGTCTCCCCATCTTACTAGTGTTTTGCTACTCCAGATCTCAAAAAGATATATTTTTTTTTTATTTGACCTCTTAGTTAACAATACTAAGCTCATTCAGTTATATGAGGTATATAGTTCAACAGTCAAGGTCCGCAAGCAAATCTGTCGGGTTCGAACCCTTCAATTGCGACTTTTTGGAATTCCTCTGAACATGTGCACAAGGTGAATGTGAAGAAAAAATATGAGATTTCAAGTTATTGTTACAATTTTCTTACCTGTTGGGGTGCAGCTAATTCTCTCCTATATTAAACATAAGCACATAAGTATACTCTTGATATATTTCACAAGTCGGTGCGCGCTCATTGTCAAAGGATGGGTAATATAGTGATGAGTAATGTTGACCAGACAGAGAACGAGTACAGTGTTGTATTAGCTGCACACCAACAGGTGTATTAGCTGCACAAATGTCAGTTTTTCTCCACGAGATTTGTTAGATTATTTTTACAAATTCTAATTAAAACCGTAATACAGTACATTGGATATAATGTGTGGAAAAGTGATTTTATTAGTGTGACTTTTATTTCAAATATTGTAATTGGATTTTATTGTATAAATAATTTGTGAATTTATTGATAAAGAGTTTCTGTCAGCTTCGATTTATCAGTTTCACTCTGCTTTTACGGTAGTAACTTGTCAGCTAGTCTTTTTAGAAGTAGATCTCAGGCATTGTCACATACCCGTTTGAAAATTTATGGACATATATTTTTTTATACCTATAGTCTTGTTCATGTAGAAAGTTACGTATCTGTGTAACATATACAGGTGTACATCAAGTCCAGTTAACACTTTCAAAAAATTATTGTAATGAAACTATTAACATTCCTAATTGACACAGTACATTAGTTGAAGGAGTTAAGTCGTAAGTTTTTTTTTGGACTGCAGGTTTCCCGTGTAGTTCCATTTCTCGCTGCTAGATGGCGGTAAATTCAGTGTGATTCTTTCTGGCTGAGAAGGAGTTTTGCTGCTACATATGGATAAAAATAAGAGTGCAACGGATTTTTTTGTGTCCCTTATCTTCCATGTGGTGTTTTGGAACTAGGGGAAGAGAATTGAGTATAGGACAGCCAAAGTCATTTGTTGAGCCGTGTGTGGCTAGGGTTAGATTTATCGTGTGGACGTTTGTCGGGTATATATATAGTTGAATGCTTGTATATACTTGAATGCACTACTTACAATGTTTCGTATTGACGGTAGTGATTATTTTCTTAGTTCGTCCAAAATAATTTTTTGAAAGTTTTACTGGACTTGATCTACATCTTGTCTGGTGTTCCCACCGGTGATTGCTATGTTTGTTAATGGCACTTCTATCCGTCTCTCGGTAAATCTGATTTATTTATTTTTTGTATTTGCAGTTTTAGGGAAACGATGAGTGAGTTGAAGTTAAGGAGTGACCAGATAGTGAGAGTAATTCGGGAATACCTTTATTCCTTGACCGTCCATCCATCAGAAACGAAACTGCTTGTAGCTGCAGGTGGACATACGGGCTCTGTTGGTACGTTTTGCATCATTGCCATTTCCTCTTTAACAGATTATAATGCTACGAAGGTCATCCAGAACTAGTACCCGTTTTAGAAATAAAAACAATGAATAAAGGTTTGTGCACAAAACCTTGTTTTATATTTAGCTCCCACGTAGTCACCCAGGACTTCTAGGCACTCATTGTACCGTGTGACATAGCCGTTGATTTTCTTCGCCGTACGCGTCTGCCACGGGTTGATTAAAAAATATAATTATAATTTCATGGACTTCGTATTTCCATAGATTTCGTCAAGTGTTGATGGATAATTCTGTTTGATGTCACAACACAGCGTATCATCAGTACTTGCAGACGGCAGCTGGTTTGTTTAGACTTTTATCGTTCTCTGTATATTTTTGTTTGAAAATTGATTAACATTACGATTGGCTGGACCTTCTATTTCCTTTCTTTTAAACCCTCACAGAAACAAACCAAATGCTGCTAGCGCGATGAAACTCATAGGCGGCGAGCTTAACAAGTGATTGAGATTGACTGACTAGCACTAGGCTATTGGGTTGATCAGATTCATTTATCTCCTCGAGTGCGATGCGTAAACAGGTATTGCTTTCTGGACGATCCTCGTAATAATCTTACCCTCTCAGCTATTAACAAAGGGGGAAAAAAATCATCGTATTTCAGTCATTCTTTATTAAGAATTAAAAATTAAGGTGGCACTGAAGAGACTAGAAATTTATGTATTTTTTTTTAAGTGGTGATAGTGAGTGTTCTGCCTAGAGATTTTGTTCCTTCAAAATTCCTAAACATAATTAACTTATGAGGGGTTCCCAATGCCTTTCATCGAATGGAGCGTTGTTAATAACATAAGCTAATAATAACATACTGACCTTCAGTTTTAGGTGAATTTCGAAGGCTTGCGTTCATTGTGTGTACAAACGTGCTTGCAAGGAAGAGGAAAAAATGAACGTTAACTGCCAGTGTGATACGCAGAGAGCGAGGTTGATCTTTGTTCCTTCTGCGGCGCACGATGATTTATACTTTGTATTGGTGCATTTGAATCAGTCGTTAGTAGTCCTTTGTGAGCTGTGATGCCGCGCAGGTGATGTGTGCTGACGAGCCCGGGGGTGCACTGTTGTCTTCGTGTAATTTACCCTGTTATTCATATATTTTAATAATGGCTTATTTGTATAAATGCCTTTTATTTGAAATCGTGTGTTTTTGTTGTTCGACACCTTCGAATAACATAAGTTAATCTATTTTAAATTGTATTTACTCACAAATTTCACCCCTAATTAGTAACAATTCACTTCGGTTCGTGTTCATATAGATCTATCTATTCTGTGTTTTTGTTTTTATCTTCATTATCTTTTTTTCTTTGTATTTTCCTCCCTTGTTCCTTTTCTTTCTCTGTTCCTTTTTCTTTCTTTCTTCGTTTATATGTATAAAGTATGGTTCGTTCTTCAACATTTGCTATATATTCTGTTGAACAGTGCTGTCAAAAATTGGTATTTGTGTGTGTTATTGCTATTATTGGGTTATAAAGAAAGTAGTCAGAAGTTTTTCTGTGTTCGAAAATGATCAGCCTGTGGCTCGAGTACCTTTTGACGGACTGTGTGGACGGCAATGGTATTGGCCGCAAGTTAGTCTATTTCCCCCCGCGCAAAATCAACGGAAAAAGGCTTTCGGTCAAATTCTTTTAAATGTCCATAGCTTTTAACACCCAAAAATAAAGTCTCAGTGGGCAGAAGTTATGAAAACTGAATTCAGAGCCTCTACGAAGCTAAAGAAGTAGGATCCCCCAGAGCTGCTTATTATGTTTGTGTAAAAATAATAATAATAAGTGCGCGCGTTCACGTGTATTATTGTACATTATAGTGAGATGATATAAAAGAGATGTGTGCTTCTATTCTACTAACAATCTCAAAGAGTTTGAGGGTCCCTTGATAGCATCTTAGACACACATTCATTTTTATGAAATGGGTTGGCAACACCAACAAGTGGGGTGTTTGTGTCAAATAATGTTTATGCCAAGACTGGTGCAGATAGGTCGAATGACATTGAAGCAATTTGAAAAATTGATTTTAAAAAAAAGAACGGGTTGGCAACATTGACCCACTGTAGCAACAGCCACCTCTCTAGACCTTGTGGTTCCAGAGATTTTATTATTATTATAAGGTGCCTTTTTGGTAGCTACGCTATCAAGTTAAAAACTTCGGTAAACTTGGTATTTTGGGCCATTTTAGGAACTCATGACTCCGGTCCGTCACGATTTTATTAACTGTTAACGTTTCTAAAATCCGTAAACATGCAGACCCCAGCTGGGGTTCGATCCTTGAAGACACTGGCCTTACGTGCGTGAATAACATAATTATTATGTGCATTACGAGCATGAATTATATTGTTCAAAACTTGAGTTGATGGATACTTTATATTTTATTGGTATAATATGGGCACACGTACCTAAATCCTTGATATAGCGTAAGAGGTACAATAATAACCGAAAATGGGCTACTTATTTTTCAAAAACATTATAAACAGGTTTAAGTAACCCTACATTTCTTTAGCTTGTAGTGAAGTTCTAAATTCAGTTGTGAATTCTCCACATTGATACTTTTTTTAATAGTGTTATAAACTACCGAAACCCAAAGTTTCGAAGAATTTGACCAAAAGGTCATTTCCATTTATTTTATGCGTGTTCCTGTAACCATTTTTTTTTTCTTCCTGAAAAAGAGCCAGATATAAAACTACACCCTCATTGGAAATATATCCACTACAAGACTTTTATTTTTGTCTTTTTTTTTTTTTTTTTTTTATCTTTTTCAGCACTGTGGGATGCAACCGCTACTAATAGTTTCTGCAAAGGAATATATACCTATGAACCACATGTGGCACGAGTTAATTGCATGAGTTTTTGTCAGTACAATCCGAAGAAACTTTTTTCCACATCGTATGATGGTACGGCGAGAGTAATGGATTTTGAGAATGGAGTGTTTGATCTGGTTAGTTGTTATACTGTCGTGCAGAGCATAAAAGATTCTAGTTGCGTAGAGCCAAAAATCCGATTGCCATTGTATGATAAAACGATGTACAGAAAATGGTACATGTTCGAAGAGGCAGGCAAGTGATCGGACAGTTCATACATAGGTAGAAAGAATAGGTATTTCACCAAAGGCATGGTTATAATAGGAATGCCAACATGACCGTTCCATATCACTAATCTTCTCTGTCCTTCATTCCTATTACGTAACCATGCCTTTGGCGAAACGTTGACACCTTTGTATGTGAAGTGACTGTGTACGTACCTGCATCTCCAATGTGCAGGTAATTCTTTACGTGAATCGTTTTATCATCTATAGGTAGGGTGGTAACATAATGCACCGATAAACTTAAAAAAATAAGAAAAATATCTTGGTCAGCGGTGAGGAAATTCAGGCTGAGAAAATCAACTTTAGGTTTCTAATACCACTCATGAGGCATGCTGTCGTCTTACGACTTCAAACCTGCTCTATCCAAAATGCATATTCCAAAATTGTGCAGTGGGTGCGCAAGCGATTTCTCAAAGAAAATTGTAGAAATTCTGTAAAGCAAAGGCAGGTTGAAATGAGTATGAATAAGACTATGAGTACAGATGAAATACTTAATCACCGTCATCCAACCGTGTAATCACATTCATTAATAACAAATAAACGAAACGTTCGTTAAATGTATTTAGTTCTTATTCTTGGTTGTTATGCAAGTACTGATTTTGTTAACAAAGCCTTTCGGCATACGGAATCTATTTTAAGATACGACTTACCTCAAAAGAGTTATTGTCACCTGCTGGAAAGTCGATCCATTTATAGATCAGAAAATTTCTGGAAATCCCCTACGTCCTTTGGGGAATCTCTCTCGGACAGTATTTGAATAGAGCAGGTGTAAAGTGTTTTGACGATAACATGCCGCATCCATTAGCTCTACCGTCAGTTGTATTAGAAATATTGAATCTCTAAAGTTCATCCTGCTATGCTTTCAGCAACTTTTAGCGTAGAAACGCGGCGCCATTTCCACCCCGATGACTAAGATCTCTTTGTTCTTTTTTTTATGTACAGTCATACCTCGAAATTTGTCTAGGGAATTTGTTACCACCCTGTTCACATAAAATACATGGGAACAGCCTCAGAGGCAATGTAAAACGTATAATTTGAATAGTGAGGAAGGGAATGGTACTTACATCGTTACCTCAGGAAGATCACGTGCAAAAATTCATACTTAACAGAAAGTCACTAGATATTTCGGACTGTAAAATGTCATCTTCAGTAGAGCACAGAATGAACGTATCCCTGGGTCATGTGTAGGGTAACTATTAAAGACAAAAATCAAGATGGCGGACATCCACATACCTCCATATATTATAGAGGTAATGGGAAGGGTGTATTATATTTGTATTGCATATATGTGTGTCAGACTTGTTGAAGTGGGCTAGTACCCTCAAAATATCTCAAGTTCCCGAAATTACTAATTCAAGATATAGTAGTATATTATATATCACGAAGTAACATTCGTTCTTGGTTCTGCAAATCGTTGCTGTTGTATTTTGAAATTAGTATTATTTCTGATTTTATGTCTTTATTAACTCGTGTCTAAGTTAGAGATTTTGTGACATTTTCTTTTGTTGAATTTGTGTTTAAATTTTATAGCAATCGCAGTACAGAAACACTTTTCTCGACTATTCATAGGCGACCTAATGAGGTTTATTTTATGATCGCCCATTTTCTATGGATCTGAGTATATCTCATGAGGAAATTTCACAGTGTTCGAAGAAAGTGTTGCAACGATCAGCTTAGTATTAAATTAGCATGCCAAGTACGAACAGTGCTTACTCCTCCGACACAACTACAAAAGCTGATTATACTGCTAACACTTTTCCTTTGTTTTTGGCCGCGGTGGCTCAGTGGTAGAGGACCGAGTTGGTAGAACCTTGGTTTTGCATTCGGAAGATGCTGAGTTCGAATCCAGCTGCCGATCATCTTGACGGGTTTTGCACAGTTTTTCCTCTCACAAGAACCTAATGACGAGATAGTACCTTCAAAACTAGGATTTTCCTTCCTACATCCATCTTCTCTATTAATATCTAATTCTTTCTTACGGTTTACGTAAACATTCCTGGATAAAATCTCCGCTAGTAGTGGAACCTTAGCTTTTGACAGCAGTCAATTCCAAGTGTTGTTTGTTATTCATTTCTCCTCTTTTTTTTTTTTTTCTTGATTAGGCTTTTGGGGGTTAAAGCGTGCTGTTCTGTGTAAAAACTTCGGTAAATTTGTGTGTTTGGGCCATTTTAGTAACTAATAACTTAGGCCCGACCCGAGTCCATTAGTTGTTCAGCTTCTAAAAGCTTTTATGTCCCAGCCGGGATGCGAACCCGAAACTTTGGGGACACTGGTCTGACGCCTCAGATCACACGACTACCTCGGTCTGCTGCTGTTCTGTGTGGTACTTTTCTCAAACAAATTCTATATGTCGTCTCGAAGATGCCATTTTCGTCATGATGGTTTATTCAGTTTGCATTTGCTTCGATGTATTTTTCTCATGTAAACAATCTCAGTAATATGTAAGCTTGGTTTTAGGTCGCTTGATAAGGATCGTATAGTCCCGCTCAGTCCGTCCGTCCTTTCCAGAAATTAAATCTTAAAAACCACAAGGTGTAGAGAAGTGGTGTTGGAAAGGTATTGGCTAAAATACGTCAGAGCCGCCTGAGCCGTCTTGATTGGTGCAGTGGTTCAATGTTGCAAACCCATTTTTTTTTTGTAAAATTCTTTCATTCCGTTAAACCTATTTGCACCGAAATAGGCATAAATATTATTCGACATAAGAGAAAAATACTGTGTGTTTCCGTCCCCAAGAAATTTGTCGTCAGTGTTGCCAACCCGTGTCTTAAAATATGTCTTATGAACCTCAGGGTGTAGTGATATG
>JAGDQP010050840.1:0-14146 GCA_022664845.1 Lepisma saccharinum | reverse complement strand
AGCTTCTGGCGAGTCACTATCGATGTGTGTGGCCTGGCGTTGTACTGGTGGAACACAATGACTCTCCTATTGGCCAAAGCTGGCCGCTTCTGGGCGATTGCTGCCTTCAGACGGTCATATTGTTGACAGTATAGTTCCGAGTTAAGAGTTTGGCCGTAGGGGAGCAGCTCATAGTAGATAATTCCCTGCCAATCCCACCAAACACACAGCAAAACCTTCCTGGCCGTCAATCCTGGCTTGGGCACCGTTTGCGCCGGCGCACCGCGCTTCGACCACGACCGTTTTGGCGTGACGTTGTCGTAAGTGATCCACTTTTCATCACCAGTCACCAACCGCTTCAGAAATGGGTCGCTCTTGTTGCGATTCAGCAGCGATTCGCAGATGGAATTTCGGTCCATGAGGTTTTTTTGCGTTAACTCGTGTGGCACCCATACATCAAGCTTCTTTGTGTATCCAGCCTTATGAAAATGGTTCCATACGGTTTTTTGTGCAATGTTTAGCTCTTGGGCAATCGAAACAGTGCTTACATGACGGTCGGACGCGACAATGTCCATGATTTTATCGACATTTTCGACACTTGGCCTTCCAGTGCGTCGTACATCTTTGACGTCAAAATTACCGGAACGGAATCGACGAAACCAAAATTGCGCGTGATTGGCTGCTACAGTATCAGGACCATAAACACTATTCACATTTGCAGCCGCCTGGCTTGCGTTTTCGCCTTTATCGAAGAAAAACTGTAAAATATAGCGTATTTTCTCTTTGCTAGTGTCCATTTTGACGCGCGCTCACACAACACTGAGTCAACTCATTACGACTATCTGAACAGGTTTGTAGTACTCAATCTCATCGTTTGAACGCCATCTCGTTGAACCCGATCGGACTTATAAAACGCGAACTACAGATCACTGAAGCCATCTATTGGCAAAATAATGGATTACTTTTTAGTACACCATATATCTTTAGTTTATAAATAATATTTGTCTCAAAACTAAATAATACATAATATAGATATTATAATTTTTTCTCTCTTTTCTTTCTCATTTGTAGTTCTTTCTCTTTTTAGTTTATTTTTTCGTGAGAGGAGTTAATTTGCCAATCTATCTCGCAATGTAATCTTCGATATATATTATTCGATTGGCAGGAATTAGGTTGCAATATTTTGGTTCTGTCACTAGCGCTGACAGACATTTTTTTAAAAATGTATCGTTCAGAGCAAATACCTTTTATTAGATCAGTTCTGTAATGGTAGTTGATAGTATAGATGTTTCCAGGGTTTTTGTTAAGGGACTATGAAAAATGTTAAGAGATGTCAAAAATTGGTACAGCTTTATAGCTACTTAAGCGTACCTGTTTTGTAATTTTTTGCAGATTCCATAGAATTCATGTGAATTTATTATTAGCAACTAGGAAGTAATGATCATTTATGCTACCAAAGAGAGCACACCTTACATTCATTACTGCATGCGCATAATGAAAAAGGCCACTTTTTTTTACCTGTTTCTTTTCCTTGATTTAATAAGTAAAGTAAGTTATTTTAAGCTTAGGTAAAGACGATGGAAGATTAGTAAGAATGGAAATTATATGTATTGTTTTACCAGCTTTAAAGTAAAACAAATGTATTTAACACCTTGTTATACGCTTCTTTAGTGGTATGCAAAAGTGAAAACATTTTTCTTTTTTCAGTGAATAAACATGTTATGAGACTACACTGTAAAAAGAGCGAATATTCTTAAATTTCAAATCCCTCAAGGTTTGATCACGTTTCTATTTTTTTACATCTTGCAGTCACGATAAGGTTGGAGACAACCATATTTACACAGAATTTCCTTAATGCAAAGTGGCAAACTTGACAGATTTACTGGTTTTTTGTTACTCAGTTAGATAAAGGAAGAAGTGATGTGAAGAAAAGTTGGAGAACACATGTGCCACGGCGAGGATTCATTAATGAGCGTCCGATTTGCATGATCTATGTGTTGGTGGAGAAGTTTCGTCGAAACCTTTCGAACGACACCTTAGTGATCATCCTAGCCTGTAGTTCTTGAGCTGAAAGTTGTCGACTGTCCTAATCAGTTATTATTTGGAAATAGCCCCCTCTATCCAGTGACGCACAGCATCACATCTGGATGATCTATGTGGTTTAGAACTTGTAGCACCAAGGCCTTCGAACGACAACACCTCAACCATATATCATTTGCCGAGACATTACCAAAGACATCTCAAACCCCTTTGCAACTCTAGTAGTTCTTGAGTTGAAAATTGCCTACAGACCGACCGACAGAGCAGTGAAGTTAAACTTCCAAGCTTTTTCTTCTAAAGTTTAAACATTATCACCGAGAATAGCTATGTAGGTTCTAACTCTGGTCCCGCCATTTTCTCATTCTTGCTACGCTATCATAGCAGACTATTAAAGTATTCTAACTGTAGGTAAATTGCACAATTGCATCGAATAGTAATCGGAGATGAAACAGTATAGATATGACCAAAGGTTTACTAATTGTAATTTGCAGTGTACTCTAAATTATACGCATCTTTCCAGTAACGATTACTAGATAGGAACATTTGTTTTAGTGCGATCTCGTGAAAATACGAGGGTCATTGCAAAAGTCATGGCAACTATTTTTTTTTTCGAAAATGGTAACAAATAAAAAAATTCTGAAATATGAAAATGGAAGGTTAGTTTATATGTAAACATTACATATAGGGAGATGGAGGAACACACACATCACCATAAAGATATAGCACAAGAAAAAAGACGAAACATTTTTTGTCGTTTCAAACGTGTTTTACTGTCAATTGCGGCGTCTTCCACAGCGGTGGCAGTGTGTGATGGATTATTTGGGAGACTACTTCGAGGGACTCTAAGATGTCACCGGTACGTGTTCCTGCCCTTTTCTATTGTGTACTGTTGCAATTGACAGTAAAACACCTTTGAAACGACACCATTTTTTTCGTCTTTTTTCTCGTGCTATATCTTTATGACGGTGTGTGTGTTCCTCTATCTCCCTACATGTAGTGTTTACATGTGAACTGACCTTCCATTTGCATATTTCAGAATTTTTTTATTCGTCACCATTTTCGAAAAAAAAAATTAGTTGCCATGACTTTTGCAGTGACCTTCGTATTAAAACAAACTAGGCCTTAATCCAAACCATAATGGAATACGTAATTGGTCAAATTCAGGAAAAGATCAAGTTGAGTAGCAAGAACAAAACTGCTACAAAAATTATTAGTTCCTAAACATTTCTAAAATCGTTGTATTTACACTGAGCATTCAATTTCAATACATTTACAGAACCTTGTAATTTGTAGTATATGTTGCAATAAATAAAGTGGAAAATTATGCAATTTGAAATGAATGTTATTCTTACTTTTCTACTATGTCTCTTGTTTTCTGTTGTTGTTCTTACTATTTATTTTCCTGACATTTTCATTTGTCTATACTTCTACGCATTTCTTCATATAAATTTATCATCACCGTTTCAGCTTCTTTTTCACAGGTAAGCTGAAAAGGTAAGCTTCAGCTTCTTTCTTTTTCATTGCACATATTACTACTTACATTTCACGTATTAAGCACTATAGAGGAAGACTTATCTAGTCCACTTCTGATTGATTATTCCATTTATACACAAAATATATGACTGCTTTTTATTGTGGAGAAGTATTATGTACAGCGACGACAAATTCACTCTAAAATTTATTCAAAGCGATATATACAGAAATTGATTGTATAAAAATAATTGTTAAATAAAGCAAGGCAACACCTTAGTAATATTGGTAACCCGGTAGTTAAAGCTTATAATCCACGTTTGCTCTTGAATATTAGGTCATATAGAATCAGATTTGACGTCACGTAGACATTACATACTCAGGTAAACTTCATAACTGGTGAGGCCAGATCAGAATCAGTTACAGTAATTCATGTTTTAGAATGGATTTCAACAAAAGGTATAAAAAACAATGTAAGGGAGAAATATAGGGATCCGTTAGTGTTAGGTTCTCAAATGTAAAAAGGCTCTGTTGCTTGGGACTCTTCAGTGGCAGTTAAAGATTTGGAAGCCATAGTAGTTCTCAAGCTGTGTCAGTTCTACGCTCATCACGTTAGATGTTTAGCACATTCTAAAAGACATTAAGCGTGATTAGCAGCAGCGAAATAAAGATGATTCTGCAACTGTGCAGCTGCAAGATTTTAAATGCAAGGACTATTTGTGAGACTTTTAAAAGTATGGGTAAATCATTCCAGTAGATAAAAAAGAAAACTTAGCCATCTTAAATTCTGAATGCAATTTAGTTGTCAGGCACGGGAATGCAGTAGAAAGCCCAGTAGCATATCGATCTTGGCAGATATCTATAACAGATGACTTGAGATTTCGATCGATGTTGTTGTCTAATATTGATCAAATAGTAAGCAATTTGTCGATACTATCTATATCAAAAATCGACGTTGATCGGTATCGGAGATTTATATTGAACGGTATCGAAGATTTATATTGATCGCTATCGTAGGACATCATCTTTTACCAAGAGAAATGTACTGTTTTAACAGACCGAATTAACTATATCTTTACAGTAGTTTTAGAAAAAAAAAATGTTATATTGGTTACATTCATGCTTCATACTATTACACCACCTATTCTTTTGTTTTGGTATACAGTTGAACATTTTGCTTTCGTCTGAGCCTGAATTCGAGCCCGGGACCTTGTGGTCTGCAGTCCGTCGATTTACCCGCTACGCTATTCTTTTGAAAAACGTGGTTTGCCCTAAGCGGGCTAACTTGCTCAACTTGTTATACCTTTTTAACCTTTGTGGGACTTGTTCTTTCTTAAATCTTAGTTAAAATCACACACACTAACATCCATGCCCAAGACGGGATTCGAACCCACGATCTTATAATTGAAAGATAAGCGCGCTAAACCACTTGACTTCCGTCATCGGCCTATGGGGGCAATGCCAGTTTTATTCATAAATTCTCCTGAATTTTTTCGGCAGTTAATTGAATGGAATGCAAAACTGAAACACAGGTATAAAAAATGACTGGCATCCTTTCTCGCCCACATCCTTATGTACAACACGTGGAAAAACAGATTAGAAAAACGTTGTGTTCACGTATACAAGACGCTCTTTCGAATGATATCGACTAATGTCGATTGATATGGAACGATGACATGTTCAGACAGTGATATTTCTCTAAACTTCTTACTTCAATCTGCCAAGTCTGTTTTGTACATTTTCTGGTTGATATACAATAACTTTCTGTGGAAATATCATACTACGCCAATGTCGGTCGATATTGATTCAGAATGATCAGCTACGATCAATATCCGCGTTATTAGTCCAGAATTATATCCTGTTCTATGAGGGAGGTTTCGTTTCTGCGATAATTAATAAATACCTTAAATGCTACTGTCCTATTATTTTATTATTAAATAGCTGAAGAGTAGAGGCAAAGAAAGGATGGTCACTTTATTAAAGAATTAAGTTTCCACTCGTAACAATTACTATAAAACGACGGCTAACAGAAAGGAGAGTTTCAATCCATAGTGAAAATAATCCACAAATTATCGCATTTTATTAGAATATTAAAAAGTTAGATTTTAAAATTCGCCCTACGAGAAATTATCTTCCTTGGAGATCCCCCTTTCCTGCTGTAATCTTCAACTGTGTTTTAACAATAACGTCACAAATTAGGGGCAAATATACATATAAATACTACAGCAAGGATAGAAGTTACAATATGTTAATGAAAACTATTTTATCTAATATGTATTCAGTTATAAAATTTTCCTCTAATTCCTTTTGCACTCAATTGTTTTACTTATTGTTTCTGCATTTTGTTCTTTGGTGCGAAATGATTACACAAAAAGTAACATTTTCATATTGTCAAACAAACATTCAGTATTTATCTTATTACGAAAGAGATTTCCCCCTTCCATTTTACATTTGCTGGAGTTTATATTGCCGTTTCCTTTTGCATTTTTGATATTCAAAAAATGAAAAATAATGATTCTCTGAAGTCATAGTGTGAACTCTAGTAAAAGTTGACCGTTACTTCTGCTTTAAATTGAACGCTTCTGTTTACCGAACAGTGACACTATATTACAGTTTTTATCAACTTAATTTTTCGAATAATTATATTAACATTTTATGACTGTGTTATACAAGAAGATTGTTTCATCTATGTTTACAAAAATGTCACGTACGAGCAGAAGGTATTTTAACAAGCTGTAACGTTAACTGAAATTTCCACTTTAATCTTTGAATTGAAACTGAGCTTTCTGAGTCATTCAGAACAGTATAGAAATAACCTTTATGCGAGTTGTCACATAATCTGAAACCTTATATGTCTGTAAAGTTTGGCGGCGCAGAGTATAAAATGCAAACACAGAATATAATTTAGCAAGTACATCTAATACGAAAACTGAAATTCAGAAAAAAATTCTACCATTTTCTTTTTTCAAAACTCCAATTAATGAAACATTAATATTGAATAACCCTCAAGTTTAAATGCAGAAATGTGTGTTTTCTAAACTGCACTGAAATAATAAGTTCTAATATACAATTTATAGACATCATGGGAACGACTTTAGATTTATAGGGAATGAAAAAATAATTGTTTTATTTGTGATACCATTGAAGAATCGACATTTATTCTTAAAACCTAAAGAGTAAAACGAATATCTTTGATTGTAACGTGTCCGAGTGGGAAATTTTATGATACTTTAAGTATAAAATGTTATTACGTGATTATTTCCTTGCGCATATTGATTGTTAAAATACTTAAGATTTTGTTCACCTCTAAACCTCCAGTCTTTTCTATAGGTCACATAAATTGCAAGTAGTGTTAAAGTAAAATACTTGTCTCTCAGTTGCAATGATAAAATTCACAATCCTTTACTGCGAACTTTCTTTCTTTTCTGTACATTCGCTAATCTACATTATTATTTGATACCATGGTTTCAAAATTAATAGTAAAATGTTGGTTATTATTGAGCATTAGATAATATACAAGGGTACAACAATCCAGTAGTTCTATTAATCAATACAAACTGAAACGCTTAGTACTTGTCCCTTAATTTGAAGAAAATAATTATTGTGGACTCGCATTAAAAGAACTATAAATGTCATTTTCAAATGAAAGTGGTTCTTTCTCACCTAGCGGAATTTACACATAAAATGAATTAGTATGTCGCATTCTACGTATAACAATTACATTATTTGGAGATATTTTACATTAAGATAAAATCAGCTAATATCGTAAACAGGGTGAATAAATCCGACCAATGTTACCATTGGTTGAAATTGCTACTATAATTATGAAACATTGTACATAGCACAAAATTCTTAGTTTACTCAATATCTTTTAAAAAGACGAAGGAAATAATAATATAGAATATCTGTTCGAAAAGTATCCAACCATGTCTTATGAACAAGGCTTTATTAAACAAGATATATATTTCTCCGAGGACAGGTTTACCTAAATACTTTTTAAAGGACGCAGGCACTTTGGTGCCTCTCTTACTTGGGCAATGTCTGTTGATATCGCCATCAGCTATATCCCTGCGTTCTTGTGAATCGCGTCCACTATTTGGAAAATGCAAGAAGTCAGTGGGTGCAAAATCTGGTTTATGTGAGAAGTTGAGATATATGGGCGATTTCATGTGTTACCTACAAGTTTTGAATGACCGGGCTCTTTGTCGTGATGAAGATGCTATTTATCAGTTTCCCAGACCTTTCGCCGTTTTTTTTAATGCATCTCTCAGCCGACGAAAAACATCAAGGTGATATTTTTAATAATTGTTCGACCTGAAGAAGAATTCTAGTAGTAGAGAAAATCTTTTCAATAAAAAAGTGAATATGGTCTTAATGTTAGTGCGACAGTGCCGCGTCTTCATCAGGCGTGAAGAAACAGCCGACTGCCACTGAAAAGACACGGTCGTTGTTTTCACGTCATCACCGTATATCCAGGATTCACGTCAGGTTACGACATTTTGAACATAAATCTTGTTCCTTTTTAGAGGTTTCAAGCAACATACGAGTATTTCGCAATGCAACAAAAACTTCGTCTTATTCTAGTAATAGAAGCTGCGGAACGAATTTTACAGCCACAAGTTTCATGCCGAAATCATTCGTCAAAATTCTGAACAGAGTAGATTTTAGAATCTCGAGATCATCCTGTAATTCTCGAGTTGTCAGTCGCCGATCTCTGTTTATTACAGCCCTTACGCATTCAACATTCTCTGCTATCAAGCGCAATACTAATATATTTTTCGATTGTAAATAGGTCGCTGTGGCTCAGTGTTAGAGCGCTCTGGTGGATGGGGTTCCCGGTTCGATCTATATTCATGTCATGTACTGGACAAACACGGTATTCGTAGATTTTCTTAAGATTCTCTCGTTTTCTCCACTTTCTTAATATCACCAATTCTTTCATTATAATTTATTCCACGTGAGCCAAAAGTTGCCTGCAGGCCTTAAAGCAAATTTAAATTTAAATACGATTGTAAATAGTTTCCAATTAAGTAAAATGAGGACAAAATTCAATAATTATAGAAGAATACTTGAGGATGTGGTGCG
The DNA here is from genome assembly GCA_022664845.1 of Lepisma saccharinum. Taxonomy (NCBI): domain Eukaryota; kingdom Metazoa; phylum Arthropoda; class Insecta; order Zygentoma; family Lepismatidae; genus Lepisma; species Lepisma saccharinum. The sequence goes on along the minus strand of JAGDQP010050840.1, from coordinate 5,572 downwards.
ATGAAGTAGATAATTAGGAAGTAAATGACTCTTCTTTGGCATTTAACTCTCGCCAAAGTAAGAATCAAATTACATACGTGGTACAAGTATCTATGCACTGACATCCTCCAGTGCATGAGATATAGCTCAGCTAACAAAGCACATTTGCCACGGAAATACAAATACCCAAACTTTACTTTAGAGTGATACAGAGAGATACTACAGATATCCTTCCCCCAAGACTGTGTAATATTTCGTAACTTTTCATGTTCGAACAGTAACTTCGAACAGTATAATTTCTTGTTTCGTGATTACGAGCATGTTGACACTTAATCTATGACAGAGATTCATACCAGACTGTTACACAACATACATATTTCTACGTTTAAGTGGGAACGTAAATGTCTCTGAAGCTCAATTAGTACAGTATCTTAGATATGGCACCACCTATGCCACACCTAAGTTGCATTCCTAATTCTGAATTCGTTTTTAGATAGATTTCGAAGAAAAACATACCCATTGAGATCGATACGATATGAAAGTATATATTTATATATATATATATGTGTGTGTGTGAGTGTGTGTGTGTATGTGTGTGTGTCTTCTGAGGTATTGTTGAACAGCTCTTGATGAATAATCTACAAAACAATAAATAGTTTCTCGATAGCTCTCATATAAGGCGAGATTTGAATTTTTGAAAATAAAATAAAAACTTCGAGATCTACCTCAGCCTGTAGGCCTACCGAAAGGGAATTTTTAATAATAAAATTTGTTTTCATTCGTCCTATGTTGTTATATGTCACATCGATCTTGCGCATTAATGCAAGATTGATTTAACATACGAATCTTTGATAATAAATTTTGTAGCCACGCTCCCTATTTCACATCAAAACACGAAGTTGTGTCGTCAGGAGGGGACAAATTCATCAGGCTGCTGAATGTAAGCATTTTTTTTCTTCTAAACTGAATCCAAGAAAGAAGGATCCTGATGTGTCCTTAGTTAACGTATAAGGAGGCCGCGAATGAGATCATATCGAAACCTACCCTAATTTTTACTAGGAGAATCTACGTCCTACAGAGAGGTAATCTACAAAAACAGCTGCCCATATTAACTGAAAGGTACCGAAGTAGGCGCTGGAATATAGAAGTGACGCTATATCTTGGCAGCGTTTCATTCCATAATGAAAGTGAAGCAGAAGTTACTACTGTTGATTGCATCCTAAAAATACATTTTTGTACACTTTGACCAATATTCCAGTTCCTACTTTGGTATCTTTCAATTAGTATTGGCAGCTACTTTTTGTTTATTACCTCTCTATAAGACGTAGACACTCCTAGCAAACTTTCAGGGTATGTTTCGATATGGTCTCATAGACGGTGTCCTTGTTAGCTCTGGTCATGTAATGTCACGAGAGTACATATGACTGAAACTCTGTACTCTGAAGGAAAGGGGAACTGAAGTTAAGGCAGAATGATTGAACCCCTGAGTTGATCCACCAACGTAAATTTAATTTTCTATATAAGCGCAATGAAAATAATATAGAACGTAGTGAAAATCATTTGGATATGTTGGTTTCTTTCTCACATAGAACGAATTTTTGAACATTTCATGTTCTCCTTCAGAGAACTGTGCTTAATTTAAAAAGTCGTTTTGTCTATGTAATTAAGTCTTCACACTTACGACTTCTACAACTTTCGTTTATCGATCTAGGAACGATTTGGGAGAAGTTGTATAGACTTTCATTTGACCGATGTGGCTCTGCTGCAATGTTCAATATTTAACTTTCATTGAAGTTGTTTCCACTGTGATCGAAATCTGCCATAGAACTTAGATACTTAGTTATCGTTCGTGAACACGTTAAATAGTTACCTGAGAATAAAATAACATTTTTTGTGATCATAGTTTACAGGCTCAATGATATCGGAAGGAAGGATCAATAACTGATGTCAATAAGTAGCCAATTGCATTCGAGATATGTTACGCTATAACGCATTTGCAGTTGAAAATGCTCTTATTTTTCGTTGATATTCGAAGTGACATAAAGTCGGGGTAATAAATGCATAGGAAACGTAACAGGTTGTGTGAGAATTAAGTGTATAAATATTCAAAGAAAACACGGACAACGGACGCCTTTCTACAGTCCACAAAATATCTATTGAACATCCCAGCGTACCTACAATATCCACCCATATGGACATAATATACATGGTATCCCTGAAATAATGATGCCTTCGGGAGGCGACTAATTACGTCAAAACAATAAAAAATGCCTTTGAAGAAATTAAAAATTATGCGTAGTTTCGGAGATACAAGCGTCCGCTTAGCAAATTACAATCACGTAGAACTTGCTGCATCTTTTAAAACAATATTTATGATTAAAGGAGGATCACATAGACAGGTTTGCAACGGGAGAATTTTATTGTTTGCAACGCAAGGAATTAAATGTTTAATAGGACAAGCATAAAAGTTTTCTTTAACCTGAATTTGGCTTTCATAAACATAGCTTTAATAGGCGTATTGGGTACTACTTCAATTGTTGTTTGCTAAAACGACACCGTTTGATCATTGTTTCTCGAGATATGATGTAGTTTCGTACTACCCAGCGGTACCTTCGAGCGATCGTAGCTCCAAAACTACACCTACCGTACCTCGAAATTTCTTCAAAGGAACGTTTTTCATGTTTTGATGTAACAATAATCACCTCCCGAAATTTTCCCCATTATTTCAAGGATACAATGTATATCTAGTAAAAATCCATCGGAGCTCTATAAATGCTCAAAGAATATCAATGAAGCAATTCACGGACTTACTATAAATACCCGCTGGATGTCCATACCAACTCTAGTAGGTGTGTAGTGGACGTTCACAATCATCCACAGGATGTCTATACGAGCTATTAATGTCTATCCATATGGATAATATTTTCATGGAGAATGGATATTAAGATATCGTAGTCTATGTTTGCATTGCTTCACCTTCTGATTACTTTCATGTATAACACAATAACTATTGGTATATATACTTAGCTGGACATATCTACAATATCTTAACGATCTATCTACACTTCTACTTCTGCGGTTATATAGATTTACAATCCTATTTCTACTATGGCCCATAGAGAGTTTCTTTTCTTTCAAGTTGAGATATAGTCAGTCAATTCTCCAACTAACTACGTTACTATTAGAACCTGGGACCTTCTGAATTGTAGCACGTCACTCTAACTATTACGCTAAGTCACTACTAAGTCACGAACCTCCTAAGTCACTACTATTTTTATGTTACAAAATATTTTCATGATTGTTGAGTAGATTGGATACCTGATTGTATATACTTGTGCTATGAATGTGTTGAAATTTAAATTTACTTTCATTGCCTTTAGTATGAAAGTGTTATGAAAGAAATCGAAGAAGACTCGAATCACATCACTGTCATCATTATGTTACAGCGAAACTTTTCCTTTTTCTCGGAAAGGATTCGATTGAATGCGCATTCTGTATCCTACTAAATATACAGGATAAAACCACATTGCCATTTTGGTTCTTTTCATCATCCGGCACCAAGAGCATATGCTTCGCCATCCTACACAATTTTTTGTCTCTGCACAAGGTTCTTTTAGCGACATGGAACCATCTGGTAAATTATCGTTGAATCTAAAACATTGCCCATTTACGCCTGTTCATAATTAGGAGGAAATGCTTCCAAATTCAATAATTTCGATGAACATCCTGTATTGGACGATACCTCACAAAGAAGCACAATTTTCAAGACATTAAATGGACGTCAACAATGTTCCTTACACTGAATAAATTTTCTGGAGGTAAAACGGACGTCAATCTCAGGGATGTCCATTTTCTATACATGATACGACATTCACTGGACGTTGACTATGACCATGTTTTGGCCATCTATTTTGTGGATGTATATTGCACGTTCTTATCATGTACAGTATGTTTATAGCCATCCTGTTAGGGTATGGATGATACTTATGCACTAGATTAGGAAATGAGGATTATCTTGGAACCTTATTTAGAATCTGTTCTTATTGAAATTAAGTAATATTGGTTACTGATGCAATGTTAGTTACAATGCAATGACAGTACTTACCATCATGCCATAACTTAAACCAGACAATTCCCACGAATAGTCTACAATGCTAGCACCGGAAGTTGGTTCATCCAGGGCATCGTTTACAAGACGAATAAACAGCTCATTCATAACTAAATTCAACGGATCCATTCCAGTTACTGGACTAGAAATAATGATATTGAAAAGTAAAGATATCCATACAATTAATATTAAAATCAGGGTTTAAAATATTTTTTGCATTCAAATAATACATAATTAAAGATACCCGTTAGAGTAAATGGATAGCCTCTTAAATATTATTTAGTGGAAAACGTAAATAAATTGTCTACGTTATAATTCATTTAAAGGATACCATCTTCTTTAGCCTTCTGTCTACAACTCAGGAGTATATATAAAGAAAAGTTAATGAAGATTCTCCTGACACCCCCCCCCTGATAATTTCAATAACCCTTAAACAAAAAATCCTGGGGAAAGCCTGCACGTAGAATTTTGTGATGTTTAATATGCATTTTCACCTGCTATGTCTGTACTCCTACAAGGATGCGTTCTTGATCACTTATTCTTTATTTTCTTTATTAGCTATATTATTGTTTCTGTTTATTGTACTTACTGACTATTATTTGTTTTTCACCTGCATAATTAGAAAATTAAACTCGTCCACAATTTCCCTCCAGATAAAATGTGTAACATAATAAGTTATTGGTGTGTCGAAATATCTCAAATATTCATTTAATCTCATAACGGAATATAATTGAGAACGTGATTCCAAATGGCACACTCCTTAGTGAAAGCAATAAAGTCTGAAAATGCCTTTAAAATGTACGTGCTTAAACATTTTATCGGAGGGCATTTTTAAAAATCTTTCTAATTTCGATGTAACGACAAGGAATTAAACTAGATGCAAAGGAAAAGAAGATATGAAACAGTTTTCTATCCAAAAGGAAAGGGACATTTTTAATGCATTTAAGGATTTCCTTGATACTATTTTCTATTAGATAGGACGCCGTAGTCGTAGCTACACACGAAGGCAAAACTAAAAGTTCTTAATATCACATTTCAGATCTAAATTGTAGCCGACCATCCGCTCCTGTCCATATTATACAATCACAGTGTTATGTGGGGTAAAAGTATTGTATGAGAAGGCACTGAAGGTGCTGCGTGTCTAACTCTTTACCCACTCCCGGTGGGTGGCAAATTGCTAATATTGGAATAAGCCAAAAGCCAAGCTATCAAAGATCACATTGAGTGACCTAAGGAGGAGAAGGTGCCATCTTGATCGGATTTGAGGTCTTTCTAGTTTTGTGTGACAGTTAAAAGATAAATATAATTTTAATATTTAAAGAAAATCTAGTTTATTTTATTGTTTTTGAAACACGTTTACAATGAAAAATACTATTTATTGGATTACTTGTTAATCATATACAAAAGATCAAATTGTCGTGAAATGTGTATTAACAACGGAAAGTTATCCTAAAATTTTACTATGAAAAAAGATACAATATTTTT